>JACXGM010001261.1:45586-57055 GCA_016801145.1 Umbra pygmaea
GGGGGGGGGGGGGGTGTTACATGATGAGTTGTTTTGTATTTAAATGTATTTACCTATTTAGAAATATTTTTGAAAGATATTGTGTTTGTTGATAGTGTCCTGATATCGTGTTGTGTAATGTGATAAACAATCAATTTCATGTCTGTAATCTGCTGCCTTTTAACCTTCACCTCCTTTGACTAATAAGTATTCTATGGCCAAACAACCTCTGGGCTCCTTAACCGATGTGCAATTGTTTATGATGGTGTATGTTCCTTAAACATTGTAAATAATCATGTCACTAGTTTACATTAAGTCTCACCACTTTTCATTCCGCTATATGTGAGTTGTAGGTTAGACAGTCAGCAGTATCCACTGTCTTTTTAATCCTCTCGAATACAGTAAGTAGCTTACCTTATATGGGCTTAACAACTAAAGGTGCTGCCACCTGATTCAGACAATGAATGAGTTAAATAAATATACAGCATCCTTTCCCATGCTGTTTTAAGTAGCCTTATCATGACCTCACAGTACTGGATTGGTGTAGTGGAAATCATAATTTTGGGTCAACCACCTATCTGTGGGTGGGTCCAGGCAATTTCTATGATTTTCATATATAAGGAATCATGTGTTTGGAGCAATCAATCAATCAATCAAATTGATTTATAAAGCCCTTTTTACAACAGCAGTTTTCACAAAGTGCTTTGACAGACACCCGGCCTGAGAAACCCAAGAACAAGCAACACAAGTGATGCACAGTGGCTAGGAAAAACTCCCCAGTAGGTGGGGCCTAGGAAGACACCTAGAGAGAGGCCAGATTCAAGGGGGTGGCCAGTCCTCTTTTGGCTGTACCAGGTGGGGGATTTGAAGGTACACAGTCCATTGTAATAAGGTCACTTCAATTAATGTCCAACAATGAAGATATGATGGGTGGGCTGTGACCATAGTCTTTGTGTAGCATCAATATAGTTCGGTGGTCTTGTGAAGGAAGAATGTAAAGCCCCCTGGAGATGAAAGCTGGCGTCACCAGGTGGAAACGTGATCATCAACCACAGCGACATGGGATCCAGCACAGCAGCGGGTTGGGCACAGGACGGGGACAGGAAGGAGTCATCAGGCCACATGGTCCTGTCGCATGTTCCAAGGGTTTGGGTCCTCAGTAAGCCTTTGCCATGACACTCAAGTTGAGCTCAGGCTCATTCTTTTTCCACTGATAATCCTTAAGATGTTTCCAGAACCTGATTTGAGTCCACCTGTGGTAAATTCAGTTGATTGGACATGATTTGGAAAGGTACACACCTGTCTACTGTATACGAGGTCCCAGTTAACAGTGCATGTCAGAGCACAAACCAAGCCATGAAGTCCAAGCACTTGTCTGTAGTTCTCTGAGACAGGATTGTCTCAGCATAGATCTGGGGAAGGGTACAGAAAAAAATACCTCCAGCATTGAAGGTCCCAATTAGCAGTGGCCTCCGTCATCTGTAAATTTCATTTTGAGCAGCAATTTCATTTTGATCGATCAAATAACTGAAGGACAGATTAATATTTCAGTATTGAAATTAGGTTTATTGGATAAACAGAACATGTGCAATATGCATCAAAATGAAATTAGACAGGTGCATACATTTGGACACCCCAAAAGACGTCACATCAATTTTAAGTTGAGCCTCCTTTAGCAGAAATAACAGCTACACAGGCTCTGCATTAATATATACGGTCTATATGGACCCACCCAAACTGCAAATTCTGGCCTGATTCAGGTACAGTCGTTATATCAGTGATTGGACCGTTCTCGAGGAAGCAAAGACAAGTGTGTTATAGGTCTTCTAATGACAATCACCTCAAGCTGTGTTCCATTTAGAGGACATGCGTTCGAAGAGAAAATTTGAACTGGGAAGGAAGTTTTTTGCGATGATAAAGTGGTGGCTCTGTATGTTATGCAGTGTATTTTCACTCAGCATTGCAAACGCTGATGTTTATGAATCTCCCTCAAGCCGAGTTGGCGGAAGAAACATCCTCAAACTGGGCACGACCAAGATTTTCGGCGACATGCTCAAATTCCGGCTTTCACCCAGTGAGAACCGAAAATCAAACCTGAGGATTCCTTCAACTGCCGTCCCATTCACAACACCCCAATTTACGCATGAGGTTATATCAGCCCCTGCAACGACATATTTCTCTACACCACCCCACGTCCACAGCCCTATGCTACTCAACAGGCCTGTAAAGTCTAAACATGTTTTTTCTACATTGCCCGATGTGTCGGTTACATGTTCCAGTGATGATTTCATCGTTCGGGTTAAAAGGTCTTTCTATGGGTTTAATGCCGACACAGAAGAGCTGACCTTGGGGAGTAACTGCAAGAGCAACGGTGTTCTCAGACCTTATGGTGACTTGCTCTTTGCATATTCACTGACAGAGTGTGATGGCAAACGGGAGGTAAGATTTTCATGGTTTATAAAACGTGTTAAGTAATTTATTTTTAATTTCATTTATATTTTTTGACATTCGCACTGACAGATGCCCCCGGGTTACCTCATCTATAAGTTCGTTCTGCATTACGCGCCTCTGACTCTGTTCCAAGGCAGGGCGCATGCTATCAATATAGAGATTGAATGTCGGTTTCAACGGTTGGTACATTAACATTTTTTCCACAATAACCTATTACATTGATAATATTACTAAAACTAATATGGACTTTTTTTCTGCGGAGGTATTTCCATGTTTACCAGCGGGTGGTGCGCCCTACATGGGAAACACCAACTTTGCGTAAAAGGCTAAAAGGGCGCACTGTTGACTTCCAAATTCAGTTAATGGACGGTGAGGATAGTTTTCACCCTACTTGGTGTTTAGGATTTATTCGATGAATTATAATGGCACAATGTTTTGACATTTTCTCAAGAATTGTTTTATTGTTGCATTTATTTGGGTTAGATGAATGGTTCCTGCCAGCCAAAACACAGGTGTACATTCTGGGGCAGACTCTTCATTTCCAGGTGTCTGCACTCCACCTTCCCAAAGGAGCAAAGCTATTCATCAACCAATGCTATGCTACTACATCTAATGACCCTGAAACTTCCTTCAAATTCAATGTAATTGATAACTTCGGGTATGTACACATACACGCACATTGCTCAGTCTATTACTCATGTGGCATATGAATTCCTCTCACACACAAACATTCAAATAAGATTGCCACTGTTTATAATCAGGCTGTTAAGGCCCAGCAACTTTTTGTTCTCACCAGTATTAGAAAATGTTAAATCCAAAGTAAAATTCGGCCTGTCCCTCACATGAAGTTATGTTGTGCTATTGCAATAAATACAATATGATCCTCAGCTGCATGTTGGAGAGCAAGAGGACCTCTGGTGGCTCTGGGTTTGTTTTCCCCAGAACTGACAACACCATCCGCTTCTCCATCGGTGCCTTCCAGTTCACCTCTGACCCCGACACGCCAGTGAGCATTAGAGGGTCACGGTCACTCTACCACGTAGTCTCTTTGCTGAGTGCATCATTGTTCATAGTGAATAAGCCAGCAAGTTGCAGGCTTTCAGCAATAGAATAATTCACATGAATGTGTCTGTCCTGTAACAACTGTAATCTTCTAGGTTTACCTTCACTGCAAGCTGCATTTGACGTCCGAGGACCCAGGTCCCACCCATAAGTTCTGCACCTACATAGAGAACCGGTATGCTGACACAAAATAGTGCAACATGGGAAATGCGGTCTGCTCATTTGAGACCACTCGACCTCAGGCAGTATACAGAAATAGGTGCAGCGTTCGCTGAATGACTCAGGAATCTGACTCCCTTTCCATAGGTGGAGCGCTCTGATTGGAGAGGACTCCATCTGTGAATGCTGTGACTCCAAATGTGTGACATCAAAACCCAGAAGAGCCATGGTGGAGGGTAAGTGACGCGCCAGCTCAACACAAACCTATAATCACACTACATTTAAATGGAGGCATGGGAGGATGTGAACCTGCCTGTATCCCATTGAACAATGTCGGAAAGCCCAATTGATATAGAATATAAATTGAACAGTTTTTGAGATTGGAATGCTAGTTTTTCCATTGTAAAAAAGGGGAAAGGGGAAAGAGCAATTATTTGATCGTAGCGATCGCAGGCATGGTGGCCTAGTGGATAGCACTGTGGCCTCACAGCAAGAAGGTTCTGGGTTCGAACCCCGGTCATCGTGGGCCTTTTCTGTGTGGAGTTTGCATGTTCTCCCCGTGTCTGCGTGGGTTTCTTCCGGGTGCTCCGGTTTCCCCAACCATCAAAAACATGCAGGTTAGGTTTGGGACTACAGATGAAAATTAGCATCTATGCTATAATCTGGCTCATTTACAGTCTGTATAGAAGTGTAAGATTGTTCATTTAATGTGCACTGTCCCAAATAAAAAAAAATTAATTAATTAAATCTTCTAATGCAAAAGTCCCTCTTCACAAACAAGTCCTTGTTTGAGAAGACAAAATAAGAGTAGCAACTGAATCTAGTCTATTGAAACAACATAATACCAGTAGACCTTAGGTAACAACAGAAGGTCTGGTAAGAATGCTAATTTTTTTTGGTGGGGGTGGAGAAAAGGTGAATGTTGTCTTCAAATTAACAACTTTTACCACCGGCCATGAGTTTTGGTAGGCGGCAGAAACTTCATCAAGAATTGCGCTCACGTGTTTAACTGACGTCACATCCTTCTGCTTACTCATTTTCCAGTCCCTCCCTTGTGCAAATTTTCATGCTTGTTGTCCAGACATCTATAATGTAGCTGTTCAAAGATTGCTGAAGTCTGGCTTGTGAGACTATGCCACTTCTAACCCTGTTGATTTCCATGTCCTGAAGGGTTTGCCAGCAGCGAGCCTCTACGGCTGTCCGAGCAGCCATCCACACCGAAGGGTAGTTTCCCAAATGTCAGTCTGTCACCAGACGATGGTGAAAAAGACTATGTCTGGTTGGAAAGTAAATTAGATGGGAATATTGATCCAGAGCACCTGCTGGAAACCTTCGATGTGAAGAAGGACCGTGATGAAGAACAGATCTACACTCTTCCTATGGTAAAGGAGAAGCAGCAGTTGGATGAGGACACTGCAGTGCTCCTGGACGGAGAGGGCTCAGACAGGGTTCAGCTGGTGTTTAGAAAGGGGAAGATAATAAAGGATACACAAGGGTCAGAGGTCAGGGATTCAGAGGTGATTATGGGAGAGGGGTCAGGGTTAGGAGCCAAGGATGTTGGAGAGTTGAGACCGGAGTTCCCGTGGCAGAGACAGAGGGTGGGGCTAAGTGGGAGGAGTCAGCTTGAGAGGAGGAAGTGGGTGTCAGAAAAGGAGGAAGTCTTCAGTGAAAAGCCATGGATACCTCTTCAGGAGGAGGCCTTGTTACTGGGACCAGAGATGGGGGTGAACCCTGTGTCACAGGAAGAGGTGGTTTCACAGTCCGAAAGGGAATTGGGATTTAGGGTGGGTGATGAGAAGCTACTGGAGCTTCCTACAGATGAGGGGATGGAAGGTCGAGCAGAGAGAAATGAGGAAAAAGCTTTTCCACTCTTCTCTCAGGCTGTGGAGGAGGAGCTCCTGGGAGATTACGATGGACTGGTAGAATCAGGGGTGGACGATGGGAAAGACGTACCCAGGGTTTGGCATTTCAGGTGGCGATAGCTTCAGTCAGTGATTATATGTTGGCTCATTCCTCCAAATATCGTTTCACTGAATACCTGATTTGAAGTGAATAAAAATAAAATTAAAAACGGGATAATTTACTTCACTACATTTCTTTTTGTATTTAAAGAAATACCTGTAGTCTATTTTCAGCTGAAAGTACAACAATTATTTTCTTGTCTCAAAGCAAGAATATCTGAATGTCATTTTTACAATCATCAATAAGCAAACTGTTCCAAGTAAATTTACTCAGGTACAATAAAACATAATAAACGTTTTGTTTCCTCGTCACCCGTCATAAAGGTTTCAGTTAAAACAGTCCAGATCACACCCATAGCATTCCTTGAATACTACTGTTGGCTATGCATGACCAATTTTCCATGATGTGACAACTGATCTGCCTGTAATGCACTGTACCTTTTTTTAAATATATTGTTAACATTATGGCCACCTGCCTAATATTACGTAGGTCCTCCTTTTGACACCAAAACAGCCATGACCTCTGAAAATGTGCTGTGGTATTTGGCAGAAGACTAGCAGAAGGTCCTTTACAGTTGTTTTCAACAGCTCACACACGTTTTTTGAAACTATAACGTCTTTTGTCAAAATTCTACACACAAATCCCTAAATTGCACATGCAAAATGCCTCAAATCTCCTGCAAGAAGAAACACTGCATTCAAAATACCATATACACATTACAAAATGTAATATTTGCATCAAATAACAAACACTTTGGCTATATAACCACATTTCTGGATATACCATGTACACACTTGTTTAAAATCTAAAGCTCTTTTGGCATTCTTCTGGAATAAAATTTAAAGTTTCATACAACATTCTAGTGAATGTAAATCTGAGTGGTTGAAACAGTAAACAACAATGCAATGGTGAAGCAGAATATTTCTTTTCATACCTGTTTTCATTTCTAAAAGTTTGAATATTGGATGCCCCTGTAAATCACATGCCCCTTGTAGATGCTTTCAGTTGTAGACATGGTCAACCTGCCTGGTCTGCAGCTACCTAGCTCCATGCGCTTTCTATCATAATCAGCATTCACGTTTTCAGTTCTACAGTAGCTCCTTTTGGATGAAGTTCTTGATATTACTGGTAATAATAACCAATTAAAATGCAAATGACTGTCTGTGAAACTCCAAGGTGTATTTACAAAGTATGAGTGCGGGTTGTCAAACATGAATTTTATTCTTTCTTTGAGCATTCATAAAACATAATAGACAATGGAATGAAATGATCAAAACAAACTTTATTTAACAACAGTGTTATATAAAAGACATACTCCATTAATTATTTCAATTATATACAATGCCAGCACTGTAGTTTGCATATTAAATCCAATACATACTATGAGCTTAATTCTGTCCAAATGTGTGGAAGAAATAGGAAATGCATAAATATTTAAATAAATAAAATGCCGTCAAGTAGTTTAAGTTTTAGTCAGTGCCAAATTCTGGTCTTTGCGTTACTTGGACCAGATAATGCATCTACAAATATAGCAACATACTGAAATGACGGTTGGGATTAAACTGAGCCATAAAGATACAGTCTGCAATGTATGTAATTGCAAAACTATTTAGGTCGGGACGTGTAGTATATTGTCTATATTATATGCACAATCTAAGTAGAATCATCGTCTTACCATAGTTAGCTTGAAACCCAACAGTGTTTCTTGGCTATTGCAGGGATTTCCTTACCGAGAGTCAGGCAGGGAATTCCCAACAAATGTGTGACGTATGGTTTGCTGACGTAAGGGAAGTCCCAATGACAGAGCTGTCAATCAAACCTGAACTATAGGTGACGTCTAGTGATTTTGCAGAGCGAGCACAACCTCTAAACACAGGACAACGAGAGAAAATACGAACCTAGACACCCCAGTTAAATAACAAGTGGGAACTCTTTAGCTCTAGGGTGCTTACATTTTAATTCTTTAGAACCTACATGCCTAAATAGTTCAAAAAATCTTGTCTAACATTGCGGAAAGCTTCTGTAAGTTCTTGCAATGAATCACAGGTAAACATTTTTAACAGTACATAAGATAAATAAATCATTATTGCCAACAACGTAGTAACCGACTCAGCCTTAGTTAACTATCTGCTCTGGTAAATTCTTTCTGCTTCAGGTAAAGTCCCTTTTGGTCCTCAGTTTGCAGGTCTTCGAGCAGGTCCTTGGGTCCCATTACAATCTACATCCCAAACCAATCCATGGGCCAGTATCTGATGGTTTGTCTTGTTTTTGGTTTGTTAGGAGGAAAAATATGACTGGCTGTGGATGAAAGAATATGTCTATGGAGTGTGAAGTGTTCTTGATGACCCTCAGGCCTACGTCAGGCTTTGTTTTGGGTGGGTGGATGGGTACCAGGGTGGCCAGGTACAGTGATAGAGGTTAACTGGGCAGTAAACTTACCCTATTATGAGCTTCCTGTTTATTTTCATGTGAGGCATAGTTTCCTTTGTCACAGCAGTTTGTTAATGTTCTTGATTTCTCAGGGTCTCTTTTAATCAGCAATAATATGAACACTAAGACTCCCAATGAAACCATTCCAAATGAAACAAATGGCAGAGCAACATTCCACCAGGATTTCTTATCGAGGACTTCAATTAACATAGCATCACTCCCTGTCAAGGAAGAATTTCTGAGTTAGCATGGTGATAACATTATCCACTCCTATCACAACCTGACAATATTTGGTTTATCCACCACTTTAAACATAATTTACCTGTGCCAAGTGTGATTTCTCTCCTGATCTCCTGATCCAGGTCTTTGTTTTTTAGGACAAAGGTGAAGGTCTTGTTGACTGGTTTCTGTAAGGTCAGTCTACTCAACACAATGTATCGTCCCACTGTATCTTCTGAGAGGTGTGTCACTGTGTCATTGATGACATCATCACCTCTGTCATCCAGCCACTGTACTGAGGGTTGGGGATACCCTCCCTGTGAGGTCAGGAGAAGCTCCACAGCACTGGGGGACACTGTGAAGTCCTGGCGTGGCTCAGGGAAGAATGCTGGAAAAAGCAGGAAATTAACACAGTTTAAAGGTATGACAGAATGTACAGTCTCTCATCAATAATGTACATAACAATCAAGACTCATTGCTCCAGAGTAGACACTAGACAGTCCCTACAATCTTGCTCTTGTTACTTAACCCCAGGGGAAATCTCTGCAATATGAATGACTATCTTTCGGTAACTGGCAGTCTGATGTCTAAAACCTTTCCCATCAGCCTTTCACTCACAATTCAATGTGAACTGTAGTCACATGTGTAACAATAGTGGCTGCAAAGTGACCACTATAATTAACAAAACACAACTTTTCTATTTCTCATAGTTTACAAGTATCAGAAAATAAGACATACCTGCTAATTTCAGCTGAAATGTTTTCTTCTGATTTCCCAGCACTGTGCTCACAGAGCATGTATATTCTCCTTTGTCCCCCAGGTTGGTACGTTCCAGTCTGAGAGACGCATTACCCCTCTCAATCTGAGAGTGGTACAGGCTGGTTCTGTTGGCATAGTGATGGCTCTGTCTGTCCAGTTGGTCCTGTCCATGGTAGAAGCTGTGTATCACCTCCAGTCCTCTCTGCCAGGTGATCACAGTTCTATCCAGATCCCAGAACTTTCCCACTGGAAAACTACAGCCTAGGACCACATGTTGCCCCAAGATCGCAACCTGAGGCTCACGAGGAACACTGATCTCAAATTCAGCTGCACACAGGACACAGATAGTCTAATTACTACATGGAAAAAATGGCATGACTAGTGACACTTAAGTTTTATATATACATTAATGTTGTTGACAGTAATAAGGAATAGCGAGAAAGTGTTTCTTACCAGTACAGGATGTCTTTAATAACAGCATATAGACAAAAATCCTTTGAGTTATCCAGCATTTCCAGCTCATTACAGATTTTAATAAATTGAACCACAAATGTTATCAAATAAACTTTGTTCTTTAATGAATCAACAACAGTCTAGACACTGCGAACTTGAAAGTATAATCAGAGCAATGAATGAAGCCGTTTCTGGGACTAATAAAATATTGTTAGGCTCCACCCACCCAGTGACGCATTTTTAAGTGAGGCAAGGAGATTGGATTGTTGTGTTTTCCATGACACTGCTTGGCATTCCTTAACCCTTGTGTTGTGTTTGTATTTCTGTTTACTCACCCAATGTCCACAGGTCTGTTGGAACCACAACATAACTGGGTTATTAAAACAATACAGGCATGACATTGTAAAAATACCCGATACTAGATTTTTTGTTTTACCGCAATTCAAAGCAATATAAACAGCATATATGGTTAATATTTGCCATTTACCTCTGTTATATCACAGTTATCAAGAGAATTTCTGTTCATTTTTGTAATAAAATATAATTTTTGTTAAAAATGCTAATGATAATCAAGACATAGTGGAATAAATCATGTTTATCATGAAGAAATATAAATGAAACTAGTTTTTCATCATTATAAATATACATTTTACATTCTGTAGTTTATGTAAATGATAAATGAGCCACATTGAACACACATTCATGCCAGTGTAACACACCTCATGAGGGGGTTTTACTTTGTGCCACAAAAGTTTTCTTGCATTTGATGCATGTGTACTGTGTCTTGTTTGTCTTGGGCTGGCTGGTTCTGAGCTGGCTGCTGACTGGTTGTTCTTGGGGCTCAAATCTGATGCACTGGCTCCTGACTGGTTCGTCCTGGGGCTGGCTGTTGACTGGCTGGTCCTGGTCCAGGGGCTGTCTTTAGCTGGCTGATGATTTGCTGGTCCTGGGGCTGGCTGCTGATGGGACTGGCAGTTGACAAGCTGGTCATGGGGCTGGCTGTAGAGTGACTGGTCCTGGGACTGGCTGTCTGATGGTCAATCTCATCTTACTCTCAGTATCCAGTTTGACAGAACTGAACCATGCGAGCGCCCCTCACCATGCTGCATCTGTCCAAGGAGTTGCGGAGCTGCCGACACAATATTTGTGCATCGTACATTTATCAAGTTGATATTTAGGATAGTTTTCCTGACAATCTGAGCACATTTACTATGAAAATAATAATTTTGATTACAAACCAACTACTGGTAGTAGCTTAGCAGTGTCCACAATATCTTAAGTTTCAAGTGTGTGTGTGTGTGTGTGTGTGTGTGTGTGTGTGTGTGTTGATATAAGTAGAATGAACAATCTATGTCCACTCTGACACTATCGCCTCACTCAAACACTTTCTGTACTTTTCTCAAAATACAGTACTGTATACATCATTACATTTTATTTTAACACAGTAGATGCATTTAACACATTGAGTCTTTTGACTTTGATGAGGAAGTCTGTGATAAAAGATCTTGACGTTAATATCCTGTTTTACCAGATGTTTCAGTACAAGCTCATTCGTTTGAAACTCTACTAACAAAGTTGCACTTGAAAAGATTTGGTTGAGTCTTTGGATATAATAACTAGTTGACCTTCATTTGGCACCAATAACCTCAACAAAAGTGTAGTTGCAGATCAGACCTGCACAATGCTCATTAGTTATTTTGGACCAGTGTCCTTTAAAAAACTGCTTTAGTTCAGCAATATTTTTGGTATGTCTAGAATCGCTATCTTGTGGTCATTTCACCACATCTCAATCAGGTTCAGTGGCGGGCCGTGCATTTTACACCTAGGCCTTCACTATCTTCCCAAAATGAAAACGCATTAAAATAACCTCACAATGACATTCTAGGGCTATAGGTTATTGTCATTCGGCATATAATGCACCCCATATTCATAGTAAAGATAAGTTTATTCCACTCGATAAAGGTTATTTAACACGAGGCTCAACACCTATGAGAC
>JACXGM010001262.1:0-43103 GCA_016801145.1 Umbra pygmaea
GGGGGGGGGGGGGGGGGGGGGGGGCAGATCCTCTGGAGGGACCACCTGAGTCTAACTAGGCTGTTATTGATCAAAGAGGGAGGTGAAGTGAGAGAGACATGAGGGCTGAGAGGTGAACATCTCTAGCTGCCAACCACCAATGAATCCTCCCTGGACTGAATGCCGACTGGAGCTTTGGTCTGGTGTGCTACTGTATGTGCGGCTGGCTCTGAGGAACTCGTGGGTAGGGGAGGGCAACAGACATTTGTGAACTGAAAAGATACTATACAGCAGGGACTGAGTTAAAGATGCATTCTGGGACTTTTGTGATTAACAAAATATTTTTTTGACCTCCCATTTTGGCCTGGATGTATAACATGTTGGTAATAATGTGCATAATCTAGAAGTAGAATCGTGAAATTCCAAGTTTTACAGCAAATGGTTTTGATCATATGGGGACATACAGTATACAGTATAACATAGTATTACATTTCCGGGCACCCTTTTGGCAACCAGTGGCCAAACATTGCATGTTTTTTGGCACATAGGGACAAGATTTGCATACCTCTGCTCTTCCCACACAAATAGAGGCACAGATGCAGTAAACACACTTGCACACATAATAGTTTGGGTCAGCCCCAAATATTTAGTGCAGCTGCAATGTTCATTTATAGTGGAATGTTTATGTGAACCCCCTGAAGTCATTAAACTGGTAAAATATTTGGATTATTTCTCCTTTCAGAAAGGGACACACTCGGATCTAGGGCGCCAGGTGCAAAATAATTATCTTCCAGGTATAAAGAAAAAAATACATTATATATATATATATACTACATTGGCCCTCCAGGATAGCAGTTTTTTTTAGCCTGACTATGGGTTTATAAGGATGTAAGGGGCCCTTGCCATCCCACAGATCTGTTCGAGGAGTTGCAAAGCTGCCAACAAGGCAGGGTTGGTGAGAGGTGAAGAAAATGGGAAAAATTAAAAAAATAATTAAAAATCACTTAAAACAGGCAAGTGACATCAGCTACAGCCTACCAACTGATTGTATTTAAAGTTATTTAAAGTAGGCCTAGCTATACAATAACCTAATTTCAACCCTACATCTCAAATTACGTTCTCAGGAAACTATTTTAAAGGTTAGGCATGACATTACTAACGGTTTAGGTTTTGGCATGACATTACTTAGGTTAAGGTTAGGATTAAGGTTAGGGTTAACATTACAAAAAAATATGACAATTGCCTGTGCATCATGCAGCAATGTAGAACAAAACACACAGTGTCCATGTGGATTTGAACTCGCAAATTCTTGACAGGCAAGGCTCCTGAGACATGCTGGCTAGTCCCCATATCTGGCAGGGCCCCTTCCGTGGGCCGACCAGGAATCTCATACTCCTCTATACTCCCCCTCAAAACATACCCTGGGGTATTAGGGCTTTTTTCCCCTCTGCGCCCCTGATGCTCTCAAGAGGGGTAAAGTGGCCTTGGAAGCAATTGAGAGAGGTGCTGGATTGGTAGGGAGAGCAGGTGGAGAGGAGGAGCATGGCGCTGAAGTACTGTTCTGGAGTGTTTCAGGTGTAGGTGGCTGAGGTTGATGTAGAGGGCAATGTCTCAATGGACACCAGAACAGCAGTTGGTTTGCGGGCTGGACAGGAGACCAGACGGGCAGAATAGGAGGCCAGGCAGGCATTTCTGTACGCCGAGCGGGCATCCCTGTAGGAAATACACACATTGACTAAATTGGAAACACATGACTCCGCCGCCGTTCAGGAGTGGATCCGCAGCCGTTCCACAGTTGGTGGAAATTGCCAGTAAGTTGCTTCTAGGAAATGTCCCTGTACTCAATGGAAGTCGCTCTGGATAAGAGAAATGACTAAAATGTAAATGTACTGTTAATACTACTAGTACAGATAATACCACTAGTACTACTAATACTACTACTAGTACCGCTAATACCGCAACTACACTGTAAAAAGTAATTTGTTGACTCAACTCACAAAATTAGTAACCCTGTTGCGTGGGTTCAACTCATAATGTTAAGTCAATTTGAATTTGTATTTTGTTTCATCAAGCTTTATCGTTGACTCAACATTAAATTAATATTTCACTTGGCAATTTTACTCATGGAGTCAACTTCTCATACTTTTCTGATTAGTTGACTTAATGAAAACATGAAAAATTATATTATCTCAACAATGTTTGTTTATTTAACTATTTTTCAGTTGAAATAACTTTATACAGTGTACTAATAATACTAATCTGCCAACAGTTACTCCGTGCAGTAACTCCACCCACTCCAATCACTCCAACGAGTTTGTCCGCGCACTACACCCAGTTATTCCACCCACTCCACACAGTAAGTCCACCCACTCATCTCACTCCGCGAGTTCCTCTGCCCACTATATGTAGTCAATCCACACAGTTACTCCAACCAATCCCTCAAGTTTTTCCATCCATGGCTTCTGGTATGAGCATGTGAGTAGAGTGTTTACACATGTACAAGGCTTCTGCGCTTTAGCCAATGTTTCTACATTCTCACTTAGGATAAAAATGTCTGTCTCTACCGAGCCTCGCCCAGTCACATTGGCGGAGATGGAATCCCATTTGAAGGCCTTCCGACCTGAGATAATCCTGGATATTATGGCTGCTTTCACAGTCCAGATGAAAATGGCCAATGACGTGGCTCTGGCCTCCTTTTCTACAGCCTTGGATGGGGTACCTGCGGCTGCTGATAAACAGGCTCCCAGTCTTCAAGGAATTGAGCATGATTTATCTGCCTATTTGGAACAATAAAATTGTCAGCTAGCAGAGAACTGACAACCTTGATTGCCACTCCAGACACTGTAATATCTATGTGTTTGGACTTCCAGAAGGTGTTGAAGGAAACTATCCTTTTTGGTTCCTGGCTGGGTTCTTCCCATCACATCCAAAGCCTGCTGGACGCCTGCCAGGGGTGACAGCTCCAAACCATGCATATTCATAACCGGATTCCACTCCGTCTGTGACAAGGAAGCTGCGTTGTTCCGGAAGGGCAGAGAGAAATTTGTTTACCGAGGTAAAAAGGTGTTTATATTCCCAGACTTCAGCTCAAGTGTTGCCACGAAGAGGGCTAATATCCTCACGTGAAACGTCTGTTTTACGATAAAAGAGTAAAGTTCTCCCTGCTTGCCTTCATGTTTACACAACAATGGTATGAACAGCACTTTGGCATTGTGTAAGGCTGAATGTTGTGTGCCTTGTTTGACTATACTTCTGCGATTGAATTTACAGGCACCCAATCTCGACACAAGGAATCGTGTGAAGAAGTTGTCAGTGGTCACATTACTACATTTACCTGTGGAAGGCTCCATGAGCCTCAAACTTGTCCGTTTTACTTGCCATGTATTGAGTAAAAGGGTACCAAGCTTTTGTTGTGACAGTTTGTCATCAACAGTTATGTTATTTTCAAGCATAGTTCTCTTGTCTCATTTTCATCAAAATGCTGGTTTCACATAAATTCTCTGAAGTGGTTATGGCATGGTCTCTTTTTTTATTTTTATTTGTTTGTTGGAGGTATTAGCTATATGAGTGTCTAGAAAGAAAAACCTTATCAAAGAACATACACTGTTGTATTTTTTTTGTTTTGTACAAACACAAGTGTATCTTAGTTATCCATAACATTTGAATATAGAATAATCCAAATAAAGTGTTCTAAAAATGGCACCATCTGCCATTAGGGAACTTGACAAACTTAAGATATGGCAAGCACAGAGGGACAAAGGGCAAACTCAAAAGGTAAACTCAAATGTAAATCTCGCCACTATGTGTTGCTAATGCACAACAACAACTGTAGTAGACAGCACATACAGAGTGTATGCATTAACTTCCAAACTCCAAACAACTGGTTGGAGCGTGTGCACAATGATTATACTTATATAACCTAACATGCTCTTTCAGTGGCGTGAACACTGATAGCTAATTCATAACTACAGAGCATACACATTCACTTCCAAACTCCAGCAACTCACTTTTCACAACTTACATTATAATAGACTAGCTCCTGGATAGTCCTTGCACACAACCTACCACAGATAATTAATGACCGACACCTCTCTGTGCTTGGCCATAGTGTATATAATAATACCTTCACACAGCTGAAAGAAAAAACATAATCAGTACCCTTAAAGGGACAGTACACAAATTAACACAAATCTCTTCAATGCATTGATAAGGAAATACCCTAACTAAACAGAGTACATTTATAACTAAATTCAACTACTATACATAAGGAGTCAATTATCTCAGTTTCTGTATGCCAGCCCTCCCTGGGCCAGGTGTTACAATCCTGCCCATATTTGGTTCTTCCTGTATTCAGTTTTTCCCGCTCTTTGTGTCACATGACCCTATTATATGTTTTAGTTATCCAATCCTTTTTGTTAATTTACCTTCAAAGATTCACTCTTTTAGTAATCAGTCCCCTATTCAAGTTCTCCTTAGTTATAGTGCATTTGTTGGTCATTGTGTGTCCAGTTGCAGTATGTAATGTATCCTGTTATGTCGTCCAATCCTGCCTTTTGCCTTTGTGAGTACAAGTAGTGCCTCACTTGGAGCTCTCATATTCAGCAGTACAAGCTCTCCTCTGTGTTTTGAACATCAAGTTTTAAGGTTTTATGTTTGGAATCATCTTCTGCATGTTTGTTGTTTAATAAAGACTTCAGTTTAAGTGTGTTTATCAATAAAACCAATGTAATTTATTCTACGCCTATTGCTTCCTGATAATTCCTTGCTTCCTTGTATATATATATATTTATATATATATATATATATCTATATATATATATATATATATATATATATATATATATATATATATATATATATATATATATATAATATATATATATATATATATATAGTATATATATATATATATATATACAATATATATATATATATATACAGTATATATATATATACATAAATACATATATAAACACACACACACACACACAAACAATATATATTGACATGACAACTAGTTCATAGTTCAGAACCAAAAGACATGATCTGTCATGTCTTGCATTAATTTACAGTAGTTTGGTTAAAAATGTTTGACTTATATAGTGCATGTCCTGGGTAAAATCACTGGGGAAGACAGGTTGTGAAAAAAAAACAAATCCAAACATTTTAATATGTTATTGATTTGTTGTATCAAAGACAGAAGTCAATTTAATAAATGCATGCACATTATCATCAAAAAAATTAACTTGGAAAGAAAACTACCTGCCTCCACTTTTCCAGGACCATGTAGCAACCATCGTTTTTGAATACCTTAATCAGTGAACTGCTACCAACCAAATAAAGCCATTTGTTCCAATCATGATGTACACAATGTTATAAATGTACAAAATGTGTTAGGCTACTATTAACGGCTGCTGCACAAACACTTTGAAATCACCCTGCTGAAGAAAGGCCCATGTCATTTTCTTCATGTTGCAAATGTGCACAGATGAGAAACTTAACACCTTCAATTTTGTTGTCCAAGCTACAGCAAAATGTTATGAGGCTATCGAGCTAAATGCAGTTGCTGACTATCGTAACAATGAAACATTGAGTTGACCTTGAACTTCTTTCTCATCAGGCCCAATGTATAATATTATTAAAACCCTGGCCATTATAGAGAATTAGCTAAGGGTAAAGTCATGGGTATTTATGAATGTACAACTCGAGCAAGCAAGTCAGATGGTGAGCTGTAAAATGGCGTTGGTGAGAATCGAAATCCAAACCTGAATGAATGCAGCATCACATATCGTAGGTAGATGAGGTTTGTGCCTACCCTGCTGATCAATATTAAGCCTAAAGCTTGAATTATGCACGGGCAAAGTATGTAATTCACTGACTGAAATATCACACAATGCAGGCAGAGGACTTTTCTACCTAGCCTGAGGAGACCTGTCTATCAACTTAATCTGGAGGCAGGAACACAAGTTCAATGTATTTCAACAACAGGGAACATGGCCACACACATACCCTGCATGGGCTTTCTTGGCTGGTTGGTTTGAGTAAAATTAACATTTTTGTTTTATTCCATAAACTACCTACAACAGTTCTTCCAAATTGTAAATTCAGATATTCTCATTCAGAGCATGTATTTGCAGAAAACACAACTGGTCAAATAACAAAAAATATGCAGTGTTGTCAGACCTTGAATAATGCAAGAAAATAAGTGAATATTCATTTGTAAACAACACAACACTAATGTGTTAACTTAATAAGAGTTCAGCAACTAATGTGGTGGAATAATATTTCTTGTATACAGTAATCATTAATGGCTTTCATGTTGGGTGATCTTATGCCACTCCTGGTAAAAAACAATCAAGCAGCTCGGCTTTGTTTGATGGCTTGTGACCATCCATCTTCCTCTTGATCACATTCCAGAGCTTTTAAAAAAAGTTTGATTTAAGAAAATGTTAAAGCTCATCAAAACAATTATATATTGTTTTAGTAGTGAAAAAGGTCATCAGAAGGATTTCTGCGTGTCAAAGCTACAGAGTTGTCTCTATCTCTGTGTTTTGGTCTCTATATGTCTCTCTCTTCTGCCACTTCTTCCACTGTGGGCTGCTCTGCCTGGGGTCAAGCTTGTGGCCCTCTCAGGGGCCTCCTCCAATGTGTCAGCACCAGTGTTGGGTAAAGTAGCTTGTACAGCTACATTCCAGTTACTTGCTGAGTTCACAAGTTTTGGGAAGTCCCTAATTAAGACAAAATGATTAGGTAAATGGAGTTCATATCTTACTGGTGACTATGATTGATATTTTCTTTACTCTTTCTATTTGTTTAATAGGTTACTTTTAAGATACACACTCCATTTACTTGATCATTGCGTCTAACTTAGTGACTTCCCAAAACTTGTGAACTCAACATGTAACTGGAATGTAACTGGAATGTAACTAAAATGTAGCTTTACCCAACACTGGTCAGCGCACTCACACAAATAAAAATCACATCTTTATACCCACACTACATCTCTGCCTCACTCTCAGGCCATGTCTGTATATATATATAGAGATGGCTGTTTTCATTTTCCAAGCTCAAGTGGTCCAACACAGCTTCAGTTCAAAAGGTTTGGGCTCTTCGGTGGCCAATCTAATACTTTGAGTGTTTATGTTGAAGGCTTTAACTTCAAGAGAATGATTTATTCATCTTTGAGGTCATGGCCATATTAGTATGCTGAAAGACAAAGGTTTTTGCCATTTAGTCAAAGACAATCATTTCTCTAAAGTATTGTGTTTGAAGTAAAAGCATTTATTTTGTATTCCTTGTAGTATTCCTCAAGAAAGTAAGCATGCAGTACTGTCTATCAGAGTTTTTTTGTCATCCACTGTTTTCTGTCATCCCTCAAATTTCTTCAAGGTTGTTCTTCTGGCCCTCTCACAAACTACAGTATGACTACCGTGTTTGGCTAGCCTAGAAATCTAGACGCACCCTAGCGGCAGCAAATATAATTTGCAGCTAGGGTCAGTCTAGCAACTCTCCGTTGACATGCGAGCTGGAAAAAACTAATTCTGGTCAGGCCAATCACAACGTGTATAGAGTCGGTGGGCGGGCTTAACGTAATTACGGGAAAACAAACAAATGGTTGCTGCTGCTGGCGAACAGCGGCCTTTCGAATCGGCTCTGGCCGCGACTCTGGTAGACTTGGAGTTAATCTTTTCTTTGAGAAAATAACAAGGAATGGCACTGAAGTCATTCTTACAAAAGGAAGATGTGTTCGGAGTTTAGCCGACCGGAGAGTTCGTAGCTGGTCACTGAAAGAGAAAATAAAGTATCTCACAAAAGTGAGTACACCCCTCCCATTTTTGTAAATATTTGATTATAACTTTTCATTTGACAACACTGAATAAATGACACTTTGCTACAATGTAAAGTAGTGAGTGTACAGATCAGCTTGTCTAACAGTGTAAATTTGCTGTCCCCTCAAAATAACTCAACACACAGCCATTAGGCTCTAAAATGCTAGCATCAAAGTAAGTGAAAATATCCATATTGGGCCCAAAGCTGACTAAGAACATGGATTACTGGAACCATGTCCTGTGGTCTCATGAGACCAAGATAAATGTACAAAGTACAAATGTGTCTTGCCTAGACAAGCATGGTGGTGGGAGTGTCATGGTCTGGGCCTGCATGACTGTTGCCGGCACTGGGGAGCTACAGTTCATTAAGGGAACCATGAATGTCAACATGTACTGTGACATACTGAAGCAGAGCATGATCCCCTCCCTTTGTAGACTGGGCAGCAGGGCAGTATTCCAACATGATAACGACCTCCAAGATGACCACTGCCTTGCTAAAGGGTAAAGTTGATGGACTGGTCAAGCATGTCTCCAGACCTAAACCCTTTTGAGCATCTGTGGGGCATCCTCAAATGGAAGGTGGAGGAGTCCAAGGTCTCTAACCTCCACCAGCTCCATTATGTCGTCATGGAGGAGTAGAAGAGGCCTCCAGTGGCGACCTGTGAAGCTCTGGTGAACTCCATGCCCAAGAGGGTTAAAGCAGTGCTGGAAGATAATGGTGGCTACACAAAAAATTGACACTTTGGGCACAATTTAGATATTTAACTTACTTTTTTTGCCAGCATTTTAGACCATAAGGGCTGTGTGTTGTGTTATTTTAAGGAGACAGGTAATTTACACAGTTTACAGCTGTACACTCATCACTTTACTGTATATTGTAGCAACTTGTCATTTCTTTAGTGTTGTCACATGAAAAGTTATAATCAAATATTTACAAAATGTGAATGGTGTACTCACTTTAGTGAGATACTGTATTTCTGTTGTTACTTTGCAGAATTCTACACATAGTTAATTTAACTCATTAATGATGTTTGGTCTTTCCTTCAGATTCACAGCCAAACCATGATCATTCAACAGTAATTCTTTTTAACATCTCAACTTGAATATTTCATAGGTGGAGGACACTGAAATGCAGTTGGTTTCCATGTTATGGCATTACATTTCATCCATGAAAACTGTAATTTTCCACAGCAGAGGGGTTTAATACTCAAGCAAGTGTGGTGCACACTGGACAGCAACATTAACAGCACCAATAGTGTGCTGAGAGGATCAGCACCATGGACAACACCAATAGTGAGCTCAGAGGATCAGCACCATGGACAGCACCAATAGTGAGCTCAGAGGATCAACACCATGGACAGCACCAACAATGTGCCCAGAGGATCAGCACCATGGACAGCACCAGTAGTGAGCTCAGAGGATCAGCACCATGGACAGCACCAATAGTGAGCTCAGAGGATCAGCACCATGGACAGCACCAACAATGTGCCCAGAGGATCAGCACCAATAGTGTGCTGAGAGGATCAGCACCATGGACAGCACCAATAGTGAGCTCAGAGGATCAGCACCATGGACAGCACCAACAATGTGCCCAGAGGATCAGCACCAAAAGTGTGCTGCGAGGATCAGCACCATGGACAGCACCAATAGAGTGTGCTCAGTGGTTCATCACCATGGACAGCATCATAGAAAAAGAGAAGTGTGGACACTACTGGTGGGTTCTGTTCTTTCACTGTGCAGCTGCCAACCATTAGGGCTGGGATAGGTTTAAAAAGAAGAGTAGGATAACACAGGAGGTAAGATCTGCTATACAAAGATCTTAATGCAGTGTGGAAGAAGACTGCCATAGCCCTTTAGGTGCCTTTTATCTTTTTTGAGTCAGACATTAGTTATTTGGTTTTGGCTGTAAAATGAAACGCCTTTGGTGCACAAACATGCTCTGCAGGCATTTTGTTAATTCTATGCCCCAATACACAATATATACATACCTATCTACCATTCTGGTCAATATTATTCTCACCTTGGACTATTTTGAATGTCAACATCTTTAGCAACAATTGGAAATGTACCTAATTTTTATTATTTGAATGGTTTAATAGGATGTCCAACTTTATTCAACAAAAAATTATACCTTTTCAACTTAAGTGTTGTGAAAAAATAAGAATAACAAAACTTTCACAGAAGAAACAAACTTTTACCTGGACCTCATTAAAGACACCCTCCCTAATATTTGGTTGCCCAACCCTTGTCAGCAATGACTTCCAAATGTTTTGTGTAGATGTCTATGACTGAATTCCATCTGACACTGGGTAACGCATCAATATAAATTCAATATAAAATTCCTTGGTAATCCTTTGATTGCATGATTACATTATTAATATGTTCAATAATGTAAATATGGTGCCCATGATATTGTTCACTAGACAACATTGAGCAGCAATCACTTTGTGGCCACTGACTGTAATAGACACCATCTGAAACCATGTTCTGTTCCCACCTCCTACAGTGAAGTGAAGTTGGCTAGTCAAACACATTTTAATGAAATATCTAGCACCTCATGCTAAAAATATTCTCCACAGTAATTTAGCAATACTGTTTAGGTTTCTTTGTTTGCAACTGGTATAGTTATGTATAATCGTTTACTGAGTTTTGCTGATAAGTATAAGTAGCAAGCAACAACACATGCTTCAGCAGTATATGTGCAGAGGCCTAGACTGGACCATCGTGGGCCACAGATCATCACCCAGCAAAAGAACACTGGGGTTTGTTCAGCAGTCTAAGACGTTGCCTCCAGTTCCCATGTACAGTTGCATTATCAGTTGCATTATCAGGGCATTATCAGTTGCATAATCAGTGCAAATATAGCCTACAGGTTATTCAGCAACAACCCCACTCTGTCAAATGAAAAATAATTGACATTATTTGTTTGTGCTGAACTTCTGGTGATAACCCTGACCATAATGTGTACACGTCAGTCAGAATAACAGTTCTCAGTTGGAAACGTCCACAGTTGTGGTAATATTATAATATTATAATAGTGATTCATTTATGATTATTAATACCATGTGATTAAAATGTTCAGAGAGAACATTGTCTCTAATCCTGCCTTGTCAGCAGCTCTGCAACTCCTTGGACAGATCTGTGGAATGATGAGCGTTGCGCACATGGTTCATCCAAACACGTCACTCAGCTGCCGATTCTTTTTGCACTGTTCACCCAACATGGAAGCCTTTAGCCGGATCATGCACAGGTTGATTACGTTCAACAACTATACTTCCGTGATCGAACCCACAAGTGCCCGATCTGGACACAAGGTGTCGCTGGAGAACGACGTGGCAGGATAGATAATCTGACTTATCTAACCCAAATCCCAGGCAGGGCTATGCCAATTTGCGCTGCCTTGGGAAGGAGGCCCAGGGAAAATCTAAGCACCCATGGTCAGGCTCAAACCCATGACTATCATGATGTAGACTGTTGTGTGTAGTATATAATTTGCTCGCCCAATTTGTCAGTTTTTTATTTGTTAAAAAAGTTTGAAATATCCAATAAATTTATTTCCACTTCATGATTGTGTCCCACTTGTTGTTGATTCTTCACAGAAAATTACAGTTTTATATCTTTATGTTTGAAGCCTGAAATGTGGCAAAAGGTCGAAATGTTCAAGGGGCTGAATACTTTCGCAAGGCACTGTAAGTGTCAAAGCAAAAAGAAATCAATGACATTGAGGATGTCACACAGGACAGGACAACTTTTGTCTTTCCCCAACCCAATTCTTCAATTTTTTTGGACAGCATAGACTTGTGACCACTATTCCTCTTTGTCAATGCAATTTGTTGATGTTTGCCATATACTGGCATGACATTTGAGACTGTTCCCCTTCATACTTTGAATAATTATGCATTGTTTTTTGTGGTCGAAGCACCCGCAATTCTCACATTGACTATTTGGCATCTTTGAAACTCTGTCAGTGTCCTCATGTAGCTTTGAACTCAAAAAGCAATTGATTGTCAAACCTCGTTCAAAGCTGATATATACTGCTAATTTCAAATCAACCTAAATGTGACCTCTGCAGCTGCATGTCTAAACGTGATTTAGTGACTTCAATGTTTTCCATATGTGTTTCCAATATTTTGTCCACCATCTGTATGTCATATGTGGCTCAACTCTCATTTGTTCTCTCACTCTGCATTTCATTCTGTCTCTATCTGCTATATTTATCTTCTCTCTGTCCTTATCTTTTACTATCTGTCTCTGGTTTTACCATGCATAATTAGTACACAATGTCAATGTATCCATTTCTAAATCGTTGACATGTTTCATTCCGTCCATCCCAGGGTAGTTACTGCTAACTATGCCAAGGTATTTGAGATGGTTCTTGAATGGGTTGTTATTATTATTGCATACATTTTCAATCATGGCTGTCATTATGTTGCCTTCCCAGAACAATTCATATTCCCAGGCACAAGGCACACTATCATGTTTTGTGGATGGTAATAATGTAATTAATTAGTAAAATTCCAAACTTTCTTCATTAACTCTTAAAATTTGCCCTATTTCCATGCAACTGAAAGGAAAACTTTTTTGTAATGACCAAAGTAAGTAGTAATTGTTTGTTGTGTGATGAAGTGGCAGCAATTAGCCAGTAAATAAAGTTAATGTCAAGGACATGCCTCTTTAGATTGTTTTCGGTTTTGAGCATATGTTTCAGTTCAGCGTGTATGTGCACCGTACACATGCTTAATATTTCATGCTTTACTTTACCAAGACCCTGGTAAAAGATGAGTGAAGAGCGGTCAACCAGAGGCAAACCCACCTAGCAGAAGTAAATTTGTATGGTTCAGTGGATACAGAGTCACACTTGTAGGAAGGTTGCCAAAATGTCGTTGTGCCCTTAAGCAAAGCACTACACCCTCTGTTGATCCAGGGATATCTATGTACTTATGTTAAGTCTGGATGAACGCATCTTCTAAATGACTAAAATGTCAATGTGCATAATAGTTAGTATACACCTGTTGGCTCCTGAGCAGGAAAATGTACCCTAACTGTTCCAAAAACCAATACATTTAAATCGTGTCATGTATTTTAGTCACCCATTTTGTTTTCCTCCTCATGCAGTTATATAAATTGCTTCTCTTCTACTCTCGAACCCCCAGCTTAGTTGTTAGAAAATGGCTCAGTAAAGACATAAAAACCCTTTATTATCTGCTCACTACGCAATCATTTTAATACATTTGATCCTATTTATATGGTCATATTTACACCAATGATGGTGGCATGTGCAATGTGCACAGACATTATGGTCGTGGACCGTTTATCGCGTTGACTCACAATTCTCAATTTTGAACTTTTGCTGGCTAACCCTTGTTGACAAATATCATGCATTATCAGTTAAGTATTAAATTCCTATCCAGCAGGAATTTGTAACACTAATCTGCTACATATTTGACAAATAGAAAGTTGTGCAAATCAGCCTAGCCACAACGCTCTGAGGTCCCTGACATCCAGGGCAAAATGTACTGACACAGATGAGCAGTTTGCTATGGTCAACCTACATTACGTAGCTGTACAGTATATGCAGGTAAACTGAAAAATGTAGTCTGCAATTTTGGCCACACCTTGTAAAGGAGACCTATTGAGGTAAAAAGGGTAACAAAAACTGTGTTTCTTCAAACTAACTAACTTTATTTAGTAAATATTGTTATTTAACATTGTGGTAGCCAAACAAAAACAATGGCATTAGAATGAGAATTTTCAAACGGTCACTCACCCTTTTGAAATGGGTCATTTTTAAAGGGTGACCAAAAGTTTAGCCGTGCTAGCTTTGGTGGTTTAATTGAAAAATTAACCAGGGAGCAGTGTAGACCAAAGCCTGTACATGAGAGGTTGTTGGAGAGTCGAGGATAAAGGGGGAACTGGGAATTAAAAATGTGCAGGCAAATGAAAGGCAAAAGCCAGTGGTGCAACTCTGAGCTGGATTTATGCACTCGAGTCCTGGGGATTTCTCTGGCGTTTCAGGATTGTACCACTCCTGTGACCTAGTGAAAGAGCTGGCTAACCAGGGAGAGATGCACCCTGGGTAATTAAAGGGCTCTTGAGGCTTTGAGAACTGACTTCTTAGAGGAATGAGGGAGAGAGAACAAGAGCTTTAATCCTGGAGGAGAAAGTTTTGCTACCATTGTATTTAATGCTGTTTTCTGTCTGTTCAGAGAGAATGGGAACTGGATGATATTTGCAACTGCTGTTATAGCTGCTGTGTCTGTGTGTTTGTGTACTGGTATGTGTCTGTGTGTTTGTGTACTGGTATGTGTGTGTGTTTGTGTACTGGTATGTGTCTGTGTGTTTGTGTACTGGTATGTGTCTGTGTGTTTGTGTACTGGTATGTGTCTCTGTGTTTGTTAACTGGTATGTGTGTGTGTGTTTGTGTACTGGTATGTGTCTGTGTGTTTGTGTACTGGTATGTGTCTGTGTGTTTGTTAACTGGTATGTGTGTGTGTGTGTGTTTGTGTACTGGTATGTGTCTGTGTGTTTGTGTACTGGTATGTGTGTGTGTGTGTTTGTGTACTGGTATGTGTCTGTGTGTTTGTTAACTGGTATGTGTGTGTGTGTTTGTGTACTGGTATGTGTCTGTGTGTTTGTGTACTGGTATGTGTCTGTGTGTTTGTTAACTGGTATGTGTCTGTGTGTTTGTGTACTGGTATGTGTCTGTTGTGTGTTTGTGTACTGGTATGTGTTTGTGTGTTTGTTTGTATGTGCATGAAATTATGATTGTATTCAGAGTATTGCATACTTCGGATCTAGTAAAATTAATTTTAACCTAATGCCATTGTCCACCTTTGTCCGCTATGCTATTTTACTTTAGTCAAACCTTATTGTATGTGAACACTCAGAGTTAGCAAATATCTGCTCATCTCTGCTGATTCGTAACAAATTGAAGGACGATATTCTTTCCCTGTCCACTTCTCTTACCAAAAAATGCCAATTTGGATCTGTGCTAGAATAACCTATTACAAGCAATGTCACAGTGGATAAGTTAGTCTCTCTTTTTGTCAAAAATATTACTGCCAATACTCTTTAGGGCCTAAATATTTGTGAATACTAAGCCATTGTTGCTCCTGCATGTCCCCTTGATCCCGTATCTTGGTGGTGTGCAATGGTAGTGTCTGGACTGGTTCTGTCATTTATTCTTGCACGTTTTGGTCACTTCAAGGCTAACCAGGCATAGCTTTGGGACCCCAACACACAAACAGAACCAAAAAAGATGGATGGAAAGATTAATAATTGGATTTTTAAAATATGTTATTGTGCAGCATATCTTGAGATCTGGAATATGTACCATATCATAAACAATATGGCTACCCCTAGCAAAAACTCAAAACCTGTCTTAATATATCAAAACAACCCAAAGTCCATGCAAAGCCTGGTAGGTGCAGGTAAGCAGCAGGAATGGATGAATGACAACAATAAGAACACTGTTGACTTCACTCTATTGATTGAAAGCGAACAACGCGTTTCGCATATAGCATCTTCAGGTGAGCTAAGCTGAAGATGCTATATGCGAAATGCGTTGTTCGCCTTCAATGAATAGAGTGAAGTCAACAGTGTGCGGTAGTGTTCTTATTGTTGTCTGTCTAAATATATGTTTAGTAGACTGTATTAATAATGAGCCTTTCTGTTTTTTCATCATTCCCCCGTGCTCAGAAAGTAACACCTACCATTTAACTGGCTGTTTACTTCTTTTACTATAGAGCTAAAGTACATCCCATCAAAGAAAAGCGGCCAGACGTTAGAATCCAAACATGGCGGCTTAAATATTTTCCGAGCTGATCTAACCAGCACTTTTCCAAGTGAATTCCTTTCTGTTGCGTTAAGTCTTTTGATGGTGGTTGCGTGTCCAAAATGTTCCAGCTCTCTGACAGTGGGCAACATTTTCACAACCCAGCATGACGCAGCACAGTTAAAATGATTAAAGAACCCAGGCAATCTCAAAGGTGGGACCTCAAAGCATTTGCAGAATAGCGGACCGGGGAGGAATAAGGCTCTGTTAAAGTTGGTTGGTGGTTTGAAAATGGGCCCTCAGCGCAAAGCAGAAAAGTACATTGTCGCCCATTCATTCGAAGCCTGGCTTCTCTTTGAGGCAGTGTTGAGGGGATTTCAGGACTTCCTATATGGAGAAAAGGTGTTAGGGCTAATGCTCGCTCCTGGTTCTCATTTTATAGTGGTACTGAGGTTTCACAATGTGATAAATCATGAGCTTTGCTTTTTCATTTATTGTTTAAATCCCTCTTTTGTGCTGGACGCCACAGTTGTATAAGCTCTAAATGCATCCTTGATCTGTTTCTTTTAGAAGGAAACACAATCCAGTTATCGGTCTCTGCAAAACGTACATAAATACATAGAACACACAACATGCTGTAAGTCCATTTATTTATTTTGCTATTGAAATAACCTCCACAGAGTAGTGTTTTGTTGTCATAAGTCTGTTCCTATGGTCTATCTCATACTTTTCATCAACATGTATGTAAGCATTTTCGTGCAGGCCCTCGCATCTTCCCCATCCTAACTTATGCATGTACTGGTTGATTTCTCACATCAAAGATCTCACTCCGATGGGCCCTTGCACCTTTTCCGCACAACAACAGGAGATGTTAGTTGATTAAATAATAATATAACCTGTTTTATGAGGCTGAAAATGTCTGGAGAAACATCTGTGAAACAAGTTGCCTATGAAATATGTATGGTGCCTATTCCAAATTCCTCTTGCATCGGATGGCACAGCTAGAAAGAGAATGCGAAGCTACCATGTGCCCCCAAGCTCACTCATGTCCTGCCATTATTGCTGGACTGCCAGCCCGGAATAATGGACCCTTCCCTTTCTGCATTCCCTCACTAGAGCCTTTCGTCAGTCCGTTCCTATCAATCAGATATCTAACACAGGTACTGCAGTCAGTAGCCAGCCAGACATCTAAATGAAACAACAAGTATATTTGTATTTTGATTAAATCAAAAGGAAACATTTTCTTCCTCAATATATTGGGAATTTCTTAACATTTAAAATGTGTTACAATTTTGTGTTTCCCAAAGAATACGAATAGACAAAATAGTTAATTACCAATACAATTCCTTATACACAGCAGGCTCCCAAGACAAGATGGGAGATGTGGAGAGAAGTGTAAACAAAATAGTTTGCACATACATTAAAGAGCTGTTTGCTTCGAAAGGATTCTTTGTCATTTTGGAATATTCCCTTGTCCTTGAAATGCCATTATAGGATTACAAATTATTTTAATGATTTGTATGTATTTGCACAGATGGGCTTCTGTGTGTTCTCTTCATTTGTTTACTATTATTTGATATCAGTTTACTGCACTTTTTTAAAAGATCAACATAGCAACTCTTGCTTTTCAACAAAATACACAAAAATAACTCATTAATAAACATGTTGACCCCACTTTTGCTGTTCACGAGGAAATGCATTTAGATCTACAGTACTTGAGTTATACAAAGTTGCTTTTGTAGATAAGAAAAAAATAAAATATATATACACACAATGTTGTTTTAAATGACTAGGCATATTTTCAAAAGTTAATAAATTGGTGTAAAAAATAACTTTGTAAACATTCAGCCATGATTTTGGGCCAGCGCTTCCCACTATATATCTAACCAATGTTTGCTCTTGTCATTAGATTGCAGATGTCAGCACACAGGTTCTAAATCCATATCATACCATGATCAAAAGATATTTCTTAACACTTCTGGAGGAAGCTCTGGACAGATTAGTCAATGCTGGAACAGTTTGGGCAACACGGGCAGTTATCTGGGCCATAGTTAATGCAGGAAAATGTGAATAAGATACTCTAGGTCCGTGGGATCCTTTATTGTCACGGGTATTATCCAGGTTTTCAATTGACACATTCTCAGTCAGTAATTCTAGAAGAAAAACCTTTCCTCTTCTGAAACAGAAGTCCGGTAACTACTAAAATATCAATCAGGTTACGCTAAGAGAAACCAGGTTGGCTTTTGGTGGACCTTGGGTTGTGGGTTTGAATCTTGCCATCCGAGGTCATGTCATGTGCTGCTGCATTGACAATGATAATGTGACTGGTTATTTTCAAATTATGGTACAAATAATACCAGCATATGTTGTTTTTCTACTCACACAGCCCCAAACAGCCCACACAACGTGTATTTGTAAGCTACCGCAGGCAATACACAAATCATTTGGGAACTAAAAGGAAGCAAGATTATTAACTTCAATGTACACTGCTATGCAAAAGTAGACATATAAAGATCTCAAATGGTAAGGAACACTAATATATTTTTGGTAAAAAATAGTCAAGCATGTTGTGTGGCAGAGAGAACAATTTTCAACGCCTCTCAGAACGGATGCAGAATAGAACCTCTGGTTCAGCTGACTGCTCACCTCCAATAGAAACCTTGTTTATTATGTTTTTGTGAGGAGGATTGTGTATGTGCTTGTCTGTGTGCTCTTATTGGCTGGCTGTGTGAGCTCATGAATTATTTGAGAAGGTGGCAAGCAGTAGGATATAATTTTCCTTTAGTGTTCTTCCCCTGAAACTAACAAAATGAAGACTGATTGGGTCTTTTGACCAAAAGTGAAACTATAGATATTGTATTAGTATAATATATCCAGACAAAAGGGTCAACCCAATAACAGCTTCACGACGATACTGACACATGTTTGGAAGGCAGTAGCTCAGATTTAACACAAGGCACATGGGCAGAGGAACAGTTTTTTTCAGCAATCTAAGGTCCTCTAAGAACACTAGGTCGCTGATTTTATGAAGGTGAGATGATTGATTGAATACAAATCTTGAGCCAACTAAATAAAAAAAGACACACTGTACTGCTTGTTGTCTATAGCAGTAATTTTAAAGAGTTTGTGATGCTAAGGTACACCCAAGGCATGCCCTGAAGCCTGAAAAGTGCCGAAGCGAGAACACTGTACAACACAAAATGGTGGGTTAAAAAAATCTATCTCCTACCAGACATTAGAAAACTTTAGACAGACAGGGTAAGATTGAGAGTGGCCTAGGTACATCAATTTGATATGTAGCTTGTTGCCCCTTTGACTGATAGCATCTGCTTTCAAATCCTGCTAGACTTCAGGTGTTTGTAATAAGAAGTGGAGCAGGCAGGCTCTAGGGACTGAGACAATAGAGGAAAATATCTAATATCAGAAAAGAACTAGGAAAATAGGTTGCCAATACATCCCGACCCCTTCGGAGACTGTGATTGTAATGGCCAATGTAAGAAATATTGAACTCATCATTCACTTCTGTGAAATTTAAACACATTCAAACCTTTCATTTGAATTTCATTGGATACACAATATGGAAGGCAATTTCATTTAACTGAGACATGATACATGTATAATTAATTTGACCAATCTTTTATCAAATTCTAAGATGTCAAACAGTCCCCATTTTAGTCTCCTTACATATAGCAGTGTTTGATTTATCACAATTTAGGAAGTGTCTATATTACAATATTGTATATACATATGCACTACCTGTCAAAGATTTTCAAATGCCCAGGACTTTGTAAATGGATACCTTCATTCACAAATGTGGCATTAAATTGATCATAAATCAAAGACAAAACATGATTAATTATGAATTAGCTAAAGGTTTCATCATTAGGACAATGAATTAATAGCTGCTGAAATTTTGTCTTTACCATTGTATGTGAATAATTCATTATAAATCAGTAATTTCCAAAAGTGATAAACCTTTGCAACTTTGTTAATATCTTGGATATATATTTTAATCAATGTAATGAAACTTTCATGAATTTCTATTAAAAACATGAACATTCCTTGGTGTTCTTAACTTTTTGACCAGTAGTATATCCTGTATAATATAGAATAGTATATACAGCTAAGGAAAGAATTAAGAGACCACTGTAATATTCTTTTCTAAATCAACCCCATTGAAACCTCTGGAATGTGATCAAGAGGAAGATGGATGTTCACAAGCCATCAAACTAAGCTGAGCTGCTTGAACATTTGTGACAGGAGTGGCATAAAGTCACCAAACATCAATGTGAAAGACTGGTGGAGAGCATGCCAAGATGCATGAAAGACAATAATTATTACCAAACAATTATTATTATTTCACATAATATTTATTTCTGAACTCTTCATAAGCTAAAACAGTATTGTGTTGTTTAATGATTATGAACTTATATTTGAGGTCTGACAACTCTGCGTCTATTTTGTCATTTGGACAAGATGTAATTTTCTTCCAATAACTGCTCTGAATTATAATATTGTTATGGAATTTCTGAGAAATGTTATCAGAATGGAATAAAACATAAATGTTATAAATGTTTTCCAGATACTGTATATACACACTACAATTAAATGGAGCATACACTGAGGTATGGAAAGAAAAACTATTTTGACAATAAGAAATAGGGTTTGACATATCCATAGATGTAGAGATGCCGTCGAAACTACATTGACTGCATCCATTCCCCCCAAAATGCCACAGAGGCCACCCTAGAGATGGTGCCGCAATCCCAGGAGAGCAGTTAGTCCATTGCTTTATATTTTTCCCTCTCCGCCTCCACCAGTTACTTTAATAAATCACCCTCCAGGGCCTTAAACCTTTGTCCTGACTTAATTCAATGTTTCTCCCTCTGTGTGTCCCATGTGGTGCATTTTTATTGTAATGAAATTTGTTTTATTACTCATTGAAATTTACACATAGTCGCCTCATCGCAATAACTCTGTGCAGTCTTCGGAAAGTTAAAGACCAATACAATTCCTCCGTATGACATTATGCCAAGTGGTTCTGCGTCTTATCACACTACCTGCTGAAACAAGGAGTGAATGCCAACTCCTACACAAAGTGTATAGGGACATGTTTGGTATTGGGGGACACCATATATTCTTATTATTGGGGGGACCACATTGCCTGGCAGTAACTTTGGTCGGGGGGCATGTCCATCCTGTCCTCCCCTGTTCCTATCCCCTTGCCTAAATGCCAACTCCTACACACACATTTACCAGCAAACCATCAGAGTTAAGCTTGTAGACAACTGATGTACAAATAAGTTTCGCTGGTGTGCAGACAAAGGACAGCCTAGTCTGGAAGTGATGCATCTGTATCAGATGTATGATAGCTTTCAATGCCTTTGGCAAGAAGGAAAGCGACATGTTGGAATGTTTTACTCGCAATGTGGTGCTTCAAGTCCACTCCTGATATTTCTCCATCCTGTCACAACATATTCCACAGGCCAGTGCTGAAAACCTGCTTGATTTGTCAAGCGTTATTATATGACAAGGAAAGAGAGGAGGACTATTCCCTGACATTTCAGAAATGTTAAGGCAGAGTTGCGGAAGTTCTCCATACAACACATCAGATAATTGTCATTGTGGTAAGGCAGCTGGAATATACAGATGCTAGTTACATGGTAGGAAATACATTGAGGGCTGTTAGTGATGGGGCATATCGTATGCATCAAGTCTGATGGAGGAAATGCAAGATGGCAGCTGTGTGTGACTGCAAACATGTGTGACTGCAAACAAAAGGCACATCCAGCACGCAGTTTGTTGATGCCAACACTCCAAACGTCGACTCCTTGATTGTAATTATGGCCTAGACTCACTATCAAGTGTTTTAATTTAAGTGTTTTAAGAGGTCTCACTCAAAATGTCAACACTCATGCACTTTGTAAGTGGGTTTTGGAAACCGTAGCACAAAAATATTAGGGGGTTGTTTGCAATTGCTGATTGTTTCTCAACCAAACTAAATGAAATGTACAATCATTGTACAATCACGGTCAATGTTACATTTGAAACGTTGAATCATTTAGCAGATGTGAGCGCATTCATTTTTACATGGTCAATGGTCATTTAGCTCATTTCATCACCCTTGCCAGACAAACATACTGATTGATGTAGATTGGTGTATTATACACATGAGCTATTTAAGCCTAAAGTATTATTAGTGTAGTGATCTGGTTATGTAAAGCCGTGTTATCTATTGGGGAATTGAAGTTTTACTTAAAAATATTTTGGAGGCAGATCTGCATTGAGGTCAGAAATGTGCTTTGTTGAATGAATTGAATGGGCACTGTAGTCACCCAGTTGATGCTTAGAGTTAAAATGGTTAGTTAGATGTAATCTGGGATTTTCCTTATAAACATGTAATGTTATAAACTTTGGATTTTAGGTTGGATCTGTAATATGTTTATATGTGTAAGAAGTCTAAATAAATTTATACTTTGGTTAGCCATGAAAGCATAAATAAGTAATGTCTTGGGGCACACATTTTGGCATAGTTCACCATTTAGAGGAAACATTTTAGCTCAATAGCACATTTTTTTATAACAGTGGCAAAAACTTTTAGGTGATTAATTTACATTCAGATTTAGGTTAACTTTAGAGCTTGGGTTAGGTTTTGGGTTAGGATTTAGGACAGGGATAAGCACTAGCTCTTCACAAATAGGGGTGTTATGGACATGGCTCAGTGGTTAGAGAGTCAGACTGATAGTCAGATGGTTGCCTGTTCAATTCCCAATTGTGCCAAATGTAAGTCGCTCTGCATAAGAGTGTCAGCTAAATTACTAAAATGTACAGTATATGTCCTTTAGTGCCACCCTTTCTATTGAGTCAACCAATCACAGTGTTTGCTTTCACTGCACAGCCCACTCACTGGCCAAATTAGATTCAACAGTGGGTCTGCAATATTCTAATATTGTCTATAACTTGTATTATTAAGGTTGATGTTTTCAACTGATCAATCCAATATGTGAGTTGTTAACATTTACAAGTCCTAAAACACATATATACACTTAACAGTCATAACATTATGATCACCTGCCTAATATTGTGTAGGTCTCCCTTTTGCCGACAAAACAGCAGCACACCTTTCTATCAGAACCAGCATTCACTTTTTCAGCAACTTGAGCTAAGGTATTTTCTTGCTTTTCATTCCTTGGACCACCTTTGCTAGGTACTGACCACTGCAGAACAGGAACACTACACAAAGTCCAGCAGTTCTCGAGATGCCCTGACCCAGTTGTCACAATTTTGCTCTTGTCAAAGTCTCTCAAATCCTTATGCTTGTCCATTTTTCCTGCTTCTAACACATTCATCTAACACACAACTTTGAGGACAAAACAAAGAAGCCGGACAAATTGTCAAGCATTTTAGCAACTACAAGGGCCAAATTGGGATGGCTAGATGATCGGTTCAGAGCCTCTAGTTCAGTACCTATCAAAAGTGGTCCAAGGAAGGAAAAGCGGTGAACCGGCGACAGGGTCATGGGTGGCCAAGGCTCATTGAGGCACGTGAAGAGCAAAGGCTGGCCTGTGTGGTCCGATCCAACAGACGAGCTACTGTAGCTCAAACTGCTGAAAAGGTTAATGCTGGTTCTGATAGAAAGATGTCAGAACACAGTGCATCACAGTTTGTTGTGTATGGGGCTGCTGTTTTGAAGGCAAAAGGGGGACCTACACAATATTAGGCATATGGTCATAATGTTATGGCTGATAAGTGTATATATATATATGTTTTTCAACAATGTTACATACTGCAGTTCTAACCATAATGTGATTCCTTCATTTTCTGTTGTGAGTTAGTGAAGGAGCTCCATGGCATGACAAAACCGGGTTGGGGCCCAGTGACAGCCTAGCAAGGGTTCACTTCACTGGGTTTCTGTTCTAGCTTAACCCCCTCAGGGATGTTACGGCTCTATCTCTTTACAGATCTCACTGTGCTTCTTCCCTTAGATGTCGAGGCTTCTTTATTTTGCCTCTCCTCCCTTTTGTTTTACTAGAACAGTTCTGACATGGGTTGCCGAGAGCAACCTTATAGTGACATGCTCTGAGAAGAGCTACAGAGATTTGCTTTGTGGGATAGAATAATTTTACTAGTATCATTAGCTAAGTTTAACTCACCGTGGTTTTGACTGTAGCAAGTGTCGACATGAGAGGCAGTGTCTAGCAAGGCACACATTAGGGGTGGTGAAACATTTAAGAGCATTACTAGTGTTAGAATATTTGTTAGTCCTGTTAAGCTGTAGCCTATTAATATACAAGACTGCTGGTGTAACCCTTATAATTTAGGTATATTCCATTTTTTTTAATCAGCTGATATTAGTGATGCATATATTCTTTGATTTATGCAGATTAGCTTTGCATGTGTTTTAGGCATGCTACATAGACAGAGACACGTTCTTGTTCCTTGCTGACTAGATTGCTAATATCTTTTGCAAACTTTTGATATGGGTAAGCCTTACTTCTGTGAAATATTTTATAGTGCCTTTCTTGCATTCTAAATGCGAGCGCCATGGTTACTGCTGTTTAAATAAGAATTACAATTATTTTAGTGTTTACTTTGTCTATGCTAAACAGTGCTAATCGTTTTCAAGTGCATTTATAAATGTCAATATTGTGTTTCTTACATTGAAAGTTGTATAGAATAGTATACTCTCTTATTAGTACTTGCATGAAACTAGGTTTCATTTGTATTCTTTAAGAGATCTTTTTTTGTATTATTTAAGTCTTTCTTTGAAATGCAAATTAGCTGTGCATGTGTTTTAGCCATGCTATTCAGACACAGACATATTCTTGTTCCTCGCTGACTAGATCGCTAATATCTTTTACACACTCTTATTATGGATGTCTTGAAGAGGAACTCCAATCCATTAAATTTTATATATATCATGTTGGTCCAGTTGACCACATCTACATCACACACTGATGTGTACTTTGCCATTGAGCTAAGGACCTTTCTTAAATACAAATCTAAGTAGCTCTGCGAGGTATCTGTAACAATGTGTGAACTCGTTAATTTATTTCATTTACTTCTTCTCAGTACCGGTAGTGTGCATTGATTATTCTGTGTTGAATAAAATGTGTTGATTGTAACTCTGTGTTGTCTGATATTACATTATATTATCCACTGAAGGATACATAGACTATTTTGTTTTCTGCTGAGTTGAGCAACGCACAGCTCTACAATCATAACATCGCTTGGCACTTATTCAATATAATAAAAGTTTACACTAGGAAGTCACAACATTTCTTTTGAGCGCACTTCTAATTTCCCAACATCACTGCCCAAACTGTAATCATTGCATTACTTTTTTCATGTTTAAAGCATAACATTATCATTATACAACAATAATCTCAAAGTGCATGTAATCATAATACCACAAAAATCAATTTCTTTGATTTTATGCATAATCAGTAAAGTGGCTGCCAATTAATATTTACTATTTAGAATTTTATAGGGATATACATCTACAGCTAAAGTCAAATCACACACATTTCTAACTTTAGGGCAGATTAGTCAAATCACACACATTTCTAACTTTAGGGCAGATTAGTCAAATCACACACATTTCTAACTTTAGGGCAGATTAGTCAAATCACACACATTTCTAACTTTAGGGCAGATTAGTCAAATCACACACATTTCTAACTTTAGGGCAGATTAGCCTCCTAGAAGGTGGCCAAGGAAGCAACAGTGGCCTGCCATAGAACCGGTGGAGAAGGGGCCTGGATTAGAACCAGTGTCAGGGGCCCACCATAGAACCAGTGAAGCAGGGGCCTGGAGTAGAACTGTTGTGTCAGGAGCCTACTTTAGATCCGGTGGAGCAGGGGCCTGTAGTAGAACCAGCTGGGCAGGGGCTTATAATAGAACAAGCTGGACAGGGGCCTGTACCTGAGCTAGTTGTACAGGGATATACAGCGGAACTGACTGAGCAGGGGCCTGTACCTTGCGGTGGAGACAGAGGAAGAAGGGCCTGCTCCATCTTCACTGGAGCGGGGACCTGCAGTGGAACCGGAGGACCAAGGACATGCTCCATCCTCCTGGAGCAAAGGCCTGCACTTAAAGCAGACACCAGTGGCTGAACTGGTAGGGCAGAGGCCTGGAGCAAAACTGGTGTGTTAGGGACATGCTGTAGAACCAGTAAAGCAGTATCCTGTAGGGCAGGGTTAATCAACTCCGGTCCTGGAGGGCCGAAACACTTGTGATTTTTGTTCTCTCTTTCTAATAAGGGACTGGTATATACCTGAGAAAACAGGTGATTGTAATTAACTAGTAGGTAAAATAAAAATCTGAAGTCTTTTGGCCCTCCAGGACTGGAGTTGATGACCCCTGCTGTAGGGGAACCGGCTTAACATGGGCCTGATGTAGAACCGGTGAAACAGGTTTAGTCCTGATGTGAAGGGCTGGGACAGTGGAGGGTTCCTGCTCGACCGTATATAGATCTATGACCTCCTCCATCTCATCTGCCACTACTGGTGATTTTGCAATGTACTGAGATATTCTCATCTCCATCAATCCCAGAAGGTTTGGGCCAGGCTCTGTACCTGATTCCATTCTTCCTTGTACAGTTCCACATTCTTAAAGTTGCAGTGCCAGTTTTCATGGTAAAAACATAGTTGGGTTGAGAATGAGGGCGGTTCCTTGTCCAAAGACACTGGGACGAGAGGTCTTGCATTCATGACTGCAGTAACCTCAACCAACAGCATTGTTAAGACTTTGTCTGTCAAGCATGTGGGTTTTCTTTCGAGCAACATACAATTCAGGATACGTCGGGCATATGAGATGCATGGGGAGGTTTGAATGCCCAAGTACAGTTATTTTCTTGGAGGTATTGTGCCTTTTCATGATTTTAGAACTGGGACTAACCTATTTTATCAGGAGCTCACGATTAGGAACAACACAGTGTGTGCCACAGTCAGAGCGTATCTGCCTTGCAGGTCCTCTAATAGCAAAAAACTGCTCATGGCATTGATGAAGCTGCTGGCACTCATTGTTGCCTCTATCACTTTAATGTGTACTGCTCTCGAGCGCATACAAGAGAACATCACAGCCCACCATGTATTAGAATGTCCTCCTCCTGTAAGATGTGAGTCCACTTCCCATGGACTGAAGACATCCACACCCACAGAAGTAAAGGGTGGTGCAAACTGTAGTAGCCATTTGTTGATGTTCTGTCATCCTATTTAAATACCTGCAGGTTACACATTTGAGAGTAAGCTGCTGATGCATCTTTTTGCTCCCACCGACCAGAATCCAGCCGCCCTTATGGTGCAATGCGAAAAGCACTTCATGGTGGCGACAGATGAGCAATGTTGTCAAGTGGTGTTGTCCTCTGAGAAGCACCCTGCCTTGAATAGTGATGGGGCAAGGAATCCAAGAGGATCACATAGGCTATTCACTGTTGACAGAACTCCTCAGCAGGTCAAAGTCTTCCCATCCTCTATGGCTTGGAGTGTGAAAGTATCCGCAGCCATGTTCCAAGACCCTTCAAGGCTGCACTGTAGGGGTGGGTCATCAGAAAAAAGGTTCAGATCTTTGATGTCTTTGGCCCAGTCTTCAGGAGGAAACGCCTTATTGATGGCTGGTTCGTAGGTATGTTCTCCATGAACTCCAGAAAATGTCTTTTTACCTGTTATGGCTTGTCCAGCGTGCATCAAAGTGAGGCGTTTTTGTTGTACTCCCTGTTGTTAGGCAGTCATTGTCTGGGTACCTAAAAGAGCAAGGGTGCAACCCACGTTTTGGAATTGTCTTGGTGGAACTCACAGTCCATAATCCAAAGGAATCTCATGTCATCAAATTATGGTGTGAAGTTGTGATCATCAGAAGTTGATTATCTGGCCCTGATTATTATGGAACTGAATCTGTGATGCTAACATAAGCCCCTCTTTCAACTTTATCTTTGAAGCTGGCACACGTCTTTAGTTTGTATGGAAATTAGCTTCCCTTAATCCATGGGCTTCAGTTTGGTTTGAAATGTGCTGGGGACAGAGACGCATTCAGAAGTGCATTTTCAGAAGTGTATCATTCACTCCCTCCGTCCAACACTGCTCATCCAATATGGCGTACATTCTTTTGCACTCTCCTCTGCATCCCTCTGGGTCAGGGACGGACTGGCCATCGGGACGTTCGGGGGTTTTCCCGAACGGCTGGTCCGTCATATTTTAACTTGACGGCCGGCCGGCCAGTTACAGTCCTGGCTGCAGCACCCAAAGCAAAATCGAGGGGAGAGAGAGTTCCTTGGTGATCCCTATATTTAGATGAGCTATGGAGAAACCGAGAGGGTGAGTGACAGACGCGGGAAGTGACAGATACAGCGTGCTTGTCTCAACGGACAGTGCCGTGCCACTATAAATGATAAATTAGTATACAATTATTATTATTATTATTATTATTATTATTACACCAAATACAGATATTTGAACTCTTCCTAAGTTAACATATTAGTATTGTGTTGTTTATTTTCTTTGCATTATTCGAGGTCTGAAAACACTGCATCTTTTCTGTTATTTTAAACAGTTGTCAGTTCTTGAAAAAAACAATTTTCTGAATAACTGTATTTTTATTTGGAATTTGCTCATCTGTTTGGAACAATGTTGTTGTTTATGGAATAAATGAAAAATGATTATTTTACCCAAACATGTACAGTACCTATCAGTAAAACCAGAGGTACTGATGCTTTTGCAGTGGTATCTAAATTTTTTCCAGGGCTGCATTAAAAAAATGATGTGTCCCTTTCCTTTTCTTCTTAATGTATAATAATAATAATAATAATAATAATAATAATAATAATAATAATAAAAATATAAAATAATAATAGGTAAATAAAATCCAAGGTTCTGCATAATCTCAGGACAGGGGAGTTTCTAAGAAATATATATCGTAGAAAATTCGAAAACATTAGGTTTTTAATCAAACAATGTCAATTGGGGGAGCACAGGTGTTGGAACAGAGAATCCGTGTTTGAACCACGGATGCTGCCTGTCATTGATTTACATAGGCATCACTTCTATGGGCCCATCTCAGAATTTTCTGTGATTCCATGAAACTGCCACAGATCTAAGGGATTGTGTTCATTTCACGGAATTCTGTGAGATCAGGTTAATTCGTTTTCTGATCGTAATGATTTTTTCATCAAATAAGCTCATGAATTCATCACTGCCGAAATGTAGGCCAACACAATTAGCAAAATTCTGCTTGTAGTTAACTTTGCATCTGTATCAAAAACACATTTGGGATTGTTTTCGTTCTCCTCAATTAAGTTGGAGATATAGTCTGATCAAGCAGAAGTGAGCCCAGTTCGGTAATGCAGAGTACTGTCTTTCTAAGCTTGTCTAAATGCTTCCAACTTGGTGGAACGCCATTTCTGCTCCAATCTTCTGAAGTCTTGCTTTAGGGCTCTGGTGTTTTCTGCAGGGAGCAAGTTTATTTTTGTAGATTTGTTTAGTTTTTAATGGTGCAACTGCATCCAGGGTGTTAAACAGGGTTAGGTGTAGATCTTCAGTTAGGTCATTCATAAATGAACATTGGTAAGGTAGAGTCAGTAAGGGCATCTAAAAACACTTGGCTTCATAGTGCGGTTCTTAAAAGTTCATGGATGGATTTGAATTGGAGTAACTGATGTGACCGTAAATGTAATAAAACGGTGGTCCAAAATTCCTAGATTATGAGGAAAAACACTGAGATACACAACATCTATTCCACAAGACAAAACAAAGGTCCAATGTATGACAGTTTTGTAGGTCCTGAGACAATTTGGACAAAACCCAGTGAGTCAATTTTGGCTCTAAATGCCTTCTGAGTTCTCCATATGAATGAAAAATCACTAAAATTATAATATCTGTCATGACCTCTAGGCCAGATAAGAATCCAGGGAATTCATTAAGAAACACTGTGTATGGACCAGGTGGCCTGTAGATGTACAGTAGCTATAAAAAGTGATTAAGTAAGCCGGATAGATTTCATGACTAGATTCTCAAAAGACACAAACCCAGTTATTCTTTTGATGTAAATTCAAATTTGGTGTCATAAATGTTGTGAATGACACTACCTTTGTGAGATTTTCAGGGGATATGGTCACTAATGTAACCAGGAGGAGAGGCCTCATTATGGGCAATAAATTAATCAGGCTAAAGCCAGGTTTCACACAGGCCAACCATATCTAGTTTATGATCCGTGAATTACTTTAGTACATTGACAATGATTGCCTTCTGTCACGACTCTGACTCAAGAGTAAAATTTGCAATGTAATTTAATAATGAATAAAGATATACAGGTCAGGTCCGCATGGTTCGGTACACAGGAATATTCAGAATGCAAAATCAGAATCCAGGGATAAATAGAGGCCAGGCAGGGTTCGGTACACAAGACAGTTCTAATAGTACTATACTAGGATCCAAGAATAGTCAGAAAGCAGGCAGGGTTCAGTACGGAGGACAGTTTCATTCAAACAATACCAGGATCCAAGAATGGTCTGAAGGCAGGCAGGGTTCAGTAACACAGGACCGCTCAAGGCAAAGGTAAATAAACTGTCAGAAACCAAAAAAACTAGGCCACAAGGCAAAAAATGTCAGGTCAGAATCACTCATTAGTCAGATCAGGAAAACAGCGCTCAGTAAGTCAGTAACAAACAATGAGGAAAACAGACAGATATATATACAGAGGATAACAAGTAACAGTATTTCAGGTGTTTGGAATCTGGGCTTGATGGATGCATTCATAGTGAATCAGGATGTTGCGGATTGCTGGTGTCCAAGGAGCAGGAAAACACATTGCACATTTTCTGTTCATCCAATAAACCTAATTCACTACTGAAATATTACTGTGTCCTTCAGTTATTTGATAGATCAAAATGAAATTGCTGATCCAAACACCCAATTTTTTACAAATGAAAATCATTGAAATTGTTAAGGGTGCCTAAACCTTTGAATATGACTGTATACTCTCTAGCCTTTCTCATTTTTCATTTTGCTAGCACCAACCTCAGATTAGACTCTGCATTAGTAGGTCTGGCTCCAGGTAAACACTGTGTGATCACTGACTGATTTTTCAATCTAATATTACCGGTAATGGATTCACAGATTACTACAATATTAATTTTGTCATTAATACTGCTTAGACACCCTGATTCAGACTTCAGTGTAGAAAACCAGTTGAAAGTTTCTGTTGGCTTCACATAACTCAGGACATGATGCATCATACCACCTCATCCAACCTACCACAGATTAACCCTTCAAGGTCTAAGGGGTTTTAGGTCCGCCTGGCACATAGTTGACTTTTTGCCCTCTAGAAAGGTAATATTTTGACCTACAGTGAAGTGCTTTATGGTTCTGGACTCAACAAGCCCATGGCTACAACATGGATGAATGAAATCCAACATCCCATCCTGGGTCATTGAATTTTATGTTTATCCCAAAAAAATTAAGAACGTATGTATTTTTTGTTTTTTTTTATATTTAAAAGCATGTAAACCATAATGAATATGGCTTTGTATTGCTTATTGTCAAGCCCCCAGGGCTCCTGGACCCTTGTGCAAAGTATGGATGCCATGTGAACAAATCAACATCAAAATGCTACATCCATTTCTATATTCACTATATTTCTATACGTCTTTTAAAATCCCATTCATTTTTCACTTTTTAAAAGCGTTGGTGTTATGCAGGATGATGTCTTACATCAATACAGAGTTGTTATTTTGTCATTTTCACTTCCTACTCCCTGTCTGTAACATGTATAGTAAAATAGGCAACCGCCTAAAAAATATGTCCGACTTTGAGGCACCATAACTCTGGCTGTGTTTAACCCACAATAATGTGTCAGGTTTGACAATATAACCTAGGCAGAAACAATAATAAATGGACCGAAGTAAATCATAAATAATAACACTGACACAACATGTTACATTCACTTTGTACAAAGGGAGAACAATTGACTGCTGGCTTGAGGGCCCTCAGAAAAACCTTTCTCAAAAGGCTGTCTCCCAGAGTACAGTTTTATTAGATGTACATGGGTGTGGTCACAATGTATAGAAAACTCATTGGTGCTGTGTGCTAATCTTCCCAGCAACAGTGAGGACATGCTGTTTGTGTGAGCGTGTGTGTGTGTGTGTGTGTGTGTGTGTGTGTGTGTGTGTGTGTGTGTGTGTGTGTGTGTGTGTGAGCAAGCAGCTGGAATATATGTGTGTCTTCTCTAGATAAGAGAAGAATGCTGTCTTGTGTGAGAGTATGAAAACCCTTTCGGTTATACATTGTTTTCACATGGTAATAAACAATATTTACAATGTTAATAGAAATATTCCTAATATTCCTATCAAATGAGCCACCACTCATTTTTTTGTCTGATCTTCCCCTTTCTAGCTTTAGTTGCTAGCATGTATGGTTCATGAGATATAGAGCTTTTGACGCTCTAGAGCGTCAGCTGATCTTATAGGGTTAAAGCGGCTCAAGTTCTACACCCGTAACAGAATGGGCTAAGGGTTAATATGCAGCCTAGCTCTGCTGGCCATTGAGAGGACACCTGTCCCGTCACTGGAAAAGACGACCTAGTTGGTATGACGGGGTCACAGAGTAATTTCTTGAAATGGAATGTAGGGCAGAATTTATGTATAAATATACAGACACTTATTATGATGTAGGACAAAAATTAGCTTCCCCTTTTTGAAAGACCAGAAGCCGCCACTGCTCTACAAATATACTGGGGTTCAAACACATTGCACTATTTTCCTGCCGGAACTCTGCTCAGAGGAAATGGCGTGCCTGACTCACATTGCCCATTTGTTCCGTTCAACTCCAGATACCAGCTGTAAGAGTTTGCATCTCCGTAACAGGGCCATTACGGTAGAGGAGCTTGAAAAAGCAAAATATTATCATCATCACAGGCGTTAAACAAAAAGTATACAAGTAGCAGGAGTTCCAGTGTGTAGCAGGAAAAAGAAACTATTCCCAGTTGTTGATAGCCATGGGTTTATGTGTGTGGAACTGGGGTGGGCAAAGTATAGAATTAGGAAATGTTATTTCAGTGAATCAGGAAAACATTGCATATGGAAAGTTTGGTGAAGGCGGTGTGCGTCATTGAGGGTGGTAACCCCTGTTGTGTTTTGGACTTAAACCTTTATCTATAAGATTCTACAAGAGCTTGATTATTACACTACCGCCATATACTATGTTATGTATTCATGAGTGTTCGTCCTGAGGAGGTAAAACCTGTATGTATTCAGATAGCGATTCCCATGACCCACTATGTTAATGTGTTGTAAGTAATCGTCCTGAGGAGGTGAAACCTCTGTAAACGATGTCATTATCTCATGCCGAGTAGTACACGTTAAGTACTGAGTGTTTGTCACCTTGTAGAATTACATACTAGAGTTTATTGTTTTGGGCATTACAGCCACCCTTTTACTGTAGTGGCAAATGTTAGCTTAGTAGTTTATTGTTTTGGAAAGTGGTTGTGAATAAAATTAAGTACACCACTCCATGCTCTGGTCTCTCCACACCAACACCTGAACTATGACAAATCCAACCTTTTGAGACAATGGTTGTCATGCATGATGTCATATAGAACCAAAAATACTAAAACATATGTTTAATATTTAGTCAACTATTGATAAATACATGTAAACCATGATGAATCACTGGAATTATTAGCATGCCCCCAGTTATGAGAACCAGTGTGACAAAGTTTAGGGGACATAAAAATAAGTAAATAAAACACTGGATGTACATATTTTCACAATTTTCCTATTAGTTTTTCAAATCTGCTTGGGGGTTGCAAGGCAGGTTAAAGCAACAACGGATGGCAGAGTTACTGACCGAACATCTCCAAAGAGCACCACTATTGACATATTTCGGACTAGACGTCTTCAGCCCCTCGGAGGTCACATCTCGTCACAACAGAGGAGGTCGGGAGAACAATAAGAGGTAGGCTGTATTGGTAACATCCTTGTGTGTAACAACAGTGCACATTGAAGTGATTGAAACTGTGAGAACATCAAGCTTTATTAACATACTTAGGAGGTTTTTCTCTCTCAGAGGCCCTCCAAAACAGATCAGATCTGATAGCGGTACTACATTTGATGGTTTCTGTAGTGTCCTCTTGACTTGCCCATGAGGTTCTCACTATTGTAGTGGTTGAGGTGTGTGCCCCAATTCGAGAGATAGGAGAAAACAAAACAACCAAACTCAGTGATCACATGAAGTGAAAAATTGATTGAAGGGAACTTAAGAAGTGTGTCGTGAACACTACAGAAGGTAGGCTAGGTCAGAAGAGTGGAAGGAAGCGCAAGACAAATTGTGGAAACAGAATGAAGACGACGAAAAGAAAGTTGCTGTCAGAGTTGCGTGACTGTATCGAGACTGGGGCTGGCATGGCCATGGCCGACAGTTCAAATGGGAGTGAGAGGCAGATGGATGAGGGAACAGAGGTAAGGAAGTAGAAGAGTTGGACAGGGGAACAACAGCTGACAGAGGGGTGATTGGGGGGACAGTGCCCTGCTGTCCACTCTTTCTTCCCATTGGACTCAGAAGGGAAAAATAAAATTATGGTGATTTATGGAACCCACAAGGAAATTAATGAATACAATAGAGTTAACGAAGGTGATCAAGGCAGAGATTGGACAGGTAAAGGATGCTAGGTTTTTGAGTTGAGGTAGGGTTTTGATCTTTGCTAGAGATAGGCAGCAAGCTGATAAAGTCTTAAAGATGCAGGCTTTAGGACGGGGGAGAGTGAAGTGTTTTGTGCTAGGAAGCAATGCAAAATTGAAGGGTGTGATTAACGAAGTTGCAATGCAACAAGAAAGATAGGAATAGAAAATGAGGTGTCCTGGATGTAGGGGTCAGTGTGTATGGAAAGTGTGGTAAAATTCACAGGGTGAAATGCTATAATTGCGGTGGTGATCACAGTGCATCTTTTGGAGTTGTTGAGTACAACGACAGGTGGCTGAGGCACAGAAGTACAAGTTTCAGAATAAAGTTAGCTATGCTAAAGTGACAAGAAAAGTGGGAAAGCAAAGAGTAGATAGGGGACGAGGAGGAGGCTTGTAAGGGGGGGGATGTGGCGGAAGATAGGGCGATGAGACAGCAGGGGGTGGTGAGGAGAACATGTGAACATGAGTGTAGAGAGGGTGAGGACTCCCTGGTGGTGAACAGAATTGATTTATTGGCATTTACAGTGCTTGCAGTATAATAAATGTAGGTGTGCAGGTTAGTGGGCAGTTGTGTCGCATAGACATGGTGGTGCCGCCAGTGATTATTTAGGCATCTCTGATGTCACAAGGGTACTGGTGCACCAAATTATGTCAAATACAAGAAATGATGGGGTGGAGAGACATCGTGTATTGGATGGTGTTAGTGGTCCTTTAATGGAATGCCAGGGGTCTGGTGGCAAATGGGCAAGAGTAGTGATGGGATTAACAGCGTTATAAATAAACTTTTTTCAGTAACGAGTAACCAAACAATTTACTGTTTTCCCCGTTATAACACTATTACCGTTACTGACAATAAAATGTGGCGTTACTTTAATTGAGCTCAATAAAGCGGTTTTCATCTGAGTATGCTTTTTCTCTGCAGGACCTACAAAGTATTTCTCTGGTGTGTGTGTGTGTGTGTGTGTGTGTGTATGTGTGTTGGGGGGGTGGTAGAAAACCACAACTGATGATGATTGGCTTAGAGTACATTTCCATTGTTTGCCAACCGACCATATGCAGAGTAGGTCAGGTGTTAACTGTTCAGTTCACACACATGCACACACAGTCGGACACTCCAATGACCAGGAGTAAAAGCGATGTTCAACCAGTTCAAAGGTAGCTTTCGTGAACTGTAAGTATAAGCACTACTTTTCCCTCGTTGAGGTGAAAGGCAAGAATGTTTATGTAACGTACAACTTATGCACAGTAAGAAAGACACTCCATGTCGGTGACAAGTAATTTGAATCGAATGAAGCACCTCACATCGTCACATGCCGCCACAAAACTAGTGGCCAAGAATGCAGCTGATAACGTGAGCTCCGCTACAAAAGGAGATGGAGCCATGACATCAAAGCACTAGATTTTTCTCCACCACTGCAAACTTTTATAACTCAGACTCAGACTAATAATTGATTCTATTTAGGGTCCATTTAATTAATTTAACATATTAATATTGGGGGCATCCAAGTTATTTGACATACTTGATTTTTTAAAGTAATGCAATAGTTACTTTCCCTAGTAATTAGTTACTTAGAGTTTTAAACATTTTTGATATAAAATGGATGTTGTGCCAGATGTAGTGTGTTCAGGAAACATAGCTTAGCCATGAGTTGGATTTTGTGGTCCCTTGTTTTGTAGCAGTGAGGTGTGATAGAGTAGGAGGAGTGGGAGGGGGGTCTGTCATGTTTGTTAAAAAAAGGGTGTCGTATTGGCAAGTTAGTTTCCAAGAATCAGAATCTGTGGTGTGTAGGTGTGAGAGAGGGTAACATGTGTGATTAATTATTATAATCTTTGTAAACCGCTGGAAGGTATTAAGAGAAGGTGTGAGGGAGGAAAGGTCATATGGTGTTGTGATTTTAAAGTTCATAATGAGTTGTAGAGAAGTGTGCGGACAAACGGCAATAGCAAAACTGTAGAAGAGCTCTTGGAGAATAATGGATTAGTGTGTGTGAATTAGTCATGTGACCCGACTTGACGTGGTTACGGGGAGTGAATCATGTTAGAACTTGACGCTAGTGTCTACATCTCTTGCTGGAAGGTGTGAGTGGATGGTTAGTGGTGAGACTACGATGGGGAGTGATCACAATCCGGTACTGTACAAAGTGGAAGGTGGTGTGGTTAGGCAGGACAAAGTGTGCGGTAGGAGGGTCTTTCTATGTGAGGGGCTGGGAAAGAATTTGGGGTTGGTAGGGTCAGTGAGTGTGCAGAGGCGGTGACAGCGAGTATGACAGTGGTAGCTGAGTTGGCTATTCCAGTAGATAAGGGTGGGGGACGACAGCGAGTGGTTCCGTGGAGGACGGATGAATGTTCAAGAGGGGTGAAAAGGAGAGGAATAGTGGATTGAAACTGAGTAATTTGGAGGATTATTAAAAGAAGAGGGTAGTAGCTAGACAAACAATTTTGAAGGTGAAAAGGGAAGCATGGTTGGAGATTTGCTAAACCATTGGGAGGGGTACAAAGGAAGATGTTCAGGAAGATGGTGGGTAAGGGAACCATGTGGGGAATTCCTGTGATGGTGGAGGGGGAGGTACGTGCATTAAGTGATAAATGGGACGCCTCAGGGCAGTTTGGTAAGCCCAGTTTTGTTTACCGTGATGATTGATGATGTCTTTAGAGAGGTGGGGCAAGGTAGCATTGTATGCAGATGATGGGGGTATTTGAAAAAGATGAAGGAATGTGAAGTATGCGATGAAGAAAATGCAGTGTGCGGTGATGGCTGTGGAAAAATGGTCAATGAAATGGGGCTTTGGGATGTCAGTGGCTAAGTCGTGCTTCATGGCCTATTCGAATAGGAAAGTTCAGGTTGTGAGTTTGCAGATACATGGGCAGGATATAGGCAGGGTGACAACATTTAAGTACTTGGGTCTGTGGTTTGACAAGAGTTTGACATTGAGGAAGCATGTGGCGACTGTGGAAATACAGTATAGAAGGACGTTAAACATAGTGAGAGTGGTGGTGTGAGTTGATTGGGCGGCTGACAGGCAGGCATTGCTGAGTGTGTATCAGGCGCTGATCAGGTTGGTTCTGGATTATGGGTGCTTTTCTATAGGTCAGCAGCCAGGACTGTGGTAGAGGCATTGGCTAGGATTCAGGCATGTGCGCTGAGGTTGTGCTTAGACACATGTAGGTCGACGCCAAGGGCAGCGGTGCAGGTGGAGGCGGGTGAGATTCCATCTGAATTGAGGCGGGATAAGCTAGCTTTAGCATATTGAATTAGGCTGAAGGGGAGCTCGGTGAGGCATCCTGCTGTTAAGGTAGTGGGAAGGTGATGAGAGAGAGTAGGGAGTAAGATGAGAGTGTTTGGGCGGGTGAAAGAGAAGGAGGTGGAGGAGTATGGCTTGAAGTAAAAGGATGATGGACAGCGTTAGGGAGGGTACCACCTTGGCTGATTCCTGTGCCAAATATTGACATAAGGATGCTGGAGTGTAAGAAAGAATGGGATGCAAACTGCATCAGTAGTAGTGTGTTGAGGATACCGTATGGGCGGGGTGAGGTGAAAGCGATGATAAAGACAGGACAGGGAGGGGATATTATAGGGTACAGAAAACAGTTAGGGTGGAAGTTGGAAATAGAGGATGAAGAAGGGATGAGGTAATTTGATATAAGATGAGGTTTGGTCATACATGTCTGAATGCAACACTGAAGATGATAGGGTGGCATGAGACTGAATTGTGCAAGGGGCGTTTGGTGGAGGAAACCGTGGAGCTTGTGTTATATTACGAGAGGTATGATGAGGAAAGGAAAATGTTGATTGACTGGGTCAGGAGAAAAGGGAGGAGTTGGGGAATGGGTAGGGTGCTGGAAGGAGGGACGGGTGATGGGATAGTGTCGAGGGAGCTGATGCCTAGGCAGTGATGGGCAGTAGCGTCGCTACAAGTAGCCGCATTACTAGTTTAGTTACTTTTCTTAGTAGCGTGGTCGAAGCATCACTGTTTTCTGAATCAAATAGCTTTACAGTAGTGAAGCTTTTTTTTTGATCAAGTAGTGCGGTAGCGTCCAAACAAGCTACATTTTCATAAGTATTTCTGAAGCTCATGTCTGAAATACAACTGCTAAGGATGTTATGGATCAGTAAGTGACGCCACCGCGTCTTTTCAGTAAAATGGGTGGACTTAATCACTGCTCTAAAAGATTTGTTCATGTGAATCACTTTTGCGCAAGTCAAAATCACACAGATTTACCAGGTGAAGTCGCGCAGAGTGTCGTCTAAAGTTGCTTTCAACTCCTCCCTTTCGTTGATTGTGGCCATTCATTTTTCCCAGTCCACGACTCCACAAGCCTGATATAATCTCTGTACAACGGTTCTGCTCGCAGCAGAGAGTGAGGAAGATATTCTAAACCTAGACTTGGTGAGCACAATCCATTCAGCAGGGAGTTTGTACGATATTTAAGGGACATTGCCACACAGTGCCAGTCTACTCACCACTATGTTTACTTTGGCCCAAGCCACCATAGCCAGTTAGAATTGGCAATTTATATGAATTGTGTTGTTTATACATCGTTTGCCAATTTAAAAAGTAAATTATTAGCAAAGAAGGTTATTTGTGTTACTAGGTGATGTTAGATTATGAAGAGTTGAGTTGGATATTCTATAGTACATATAGACTGCAGTTTCCTAAAATATTATATTTTTAATGGAGTTGTGTTGTACATACTAATTAAAGCACTTGTTTAACATTTGTTTTACAAAATACTATTAACCAAATGTAATGAAATACATTAACCAAATAATACAAAAATAGACAATGTAGCCTAAAAGAATAATAGAGGAGTTTATGTACCATATTACAACTGAGGTAATCTGTTCATATTCACATCATAATGTGGTCATATGTTAAGCTAGCTAATAATATATATATATATATAATGTAATAATATAGCTCACAGGGTCTGTGTCACGTTTTACTGGAGTCAAATATAGCCTAATGATGTGCATAACTTACGTCGACAAAGGTTTACATTATGAAGACTAACTAATTTGCTTTTTGTCTGAAAATAGTTCATTTGTTTTCATGTGTACTGGTGCCATCATGAGTTAGAGATTTTTTTGTAGCTTAGCTTGCTACATTTTCCTGGGGGGAGCTTCAGTGTAGTGAAGCTTAATTTAGAGTAGAATAACTAGTAGCTTGGCTCAATACATTTTCCAAGTAGCTTGCCCAACACTGTGCCTAGGATTATATATGCCGGCAAATAAATTCCCAATTTTGTCTAGCAATGACTGTGAAATGCGCTGGTATTTCTGAGTCTCAGAAGGGCAGAGCTTGCAGAATTAAAGCAACAAACAACTGCAACAGGTTAAGTAAGCATTAACACATGACTGACTGTGTGTTACCAGGGAATAACCTCACACCTCAGTGGTGTGAGAAGCCACAAGGTCAAAGGCAGAACGCCTTTAACCGCTGAGGCGTGCGGTTATTCCCTGGCAACACACAGTCTCTGTGTTAATGCGCTTATAAAACTGTTGCCAAGATTTTATTTGTGAAAATGTATTCTTAAATTAGTATTTTTAGCAAAAGAAAAAGCTTGCAGAGGTTAACGTCTAACATTAACTTACCCCCCACCACTCCTGTTACTGTTGCTATGTTAGTATGTCACATAAAACAAGTAGTTGTTATTAAACTCATCATACAGATAATGTATAATAAGGTCTGAACACTTATGTACATTATAACTTAATTTAAATAAAATGGCAAATTTTACCCAGTCTGATATAGTGATTGAATTTGTTTATGCAGTTATCATTTTTGGTTGATACAGACTCGACCCTGTCAACATCAGAGAGCTTACTAGCCTAAAGTACTGACATTATGGTTAATGCAGTCAACCAAACATCAGTGCAGTTCTGCATTGCAATTGTGTTTCTTGAAAAAAACTCTGGAGACATTTATATTCATCCATTACAAGCCACGATGCACAGTCTTGCCTGGGAAAAAAAGTTATGATTACGAAAACAATTGTATTCCTCAACAATGACACACGTTCAAACATCTTGCAAAGACTTCTGCTCTATTCCAGTACTGAAAGTTGTGTGAATATTAGAACAAATTACAACAAAAATTAACATACTGATAGCTAGGAAATGTTTAAAAAAGAAAAGAAAGTGAAAAACTAGCAGAAGGAAGAAGTAGCTGGGATGTCAAACTGTTATGCATCGGAGCTCCAACATCCTGGAATGTGGTGCGGTATTGAGGGAGGCCTATCTGGTGTGGAATACGGGTGGTGATAACGGGGAGAAAGGGCCCATGATTTATTTTTGCACATGGGCCCATTACAATCTAGTTGCGCCCCGGTTCTGCAATCTGTATTTTGTACTTTGTGTACCTCATGTGTAACTTTGTTGTCTCGCCCCATTGCACTTTGTTTTGGCCAGGTCACCATTGCAAATGAGAATCTGTTCTCAATCAGGTTAAATAAAGGTGAAATAAAAATAATAATAAAATGTGTCCTTGATATTAATATATTTTCAGTTGTTTCCATTATTTTGTCCATGAGGGATTTCATGATATAAAGCCCTTACATAGATGAGCCATGGCAGCTCTACAGTCCTATTTCTTTGTTTCTTGCAGTACCCTCTAAGGCAGAACATTAGACCATATTTCTGTATTCAATCTGAAGTGAATGCGATATAGATTCTGGGGGTGCCAAGTATTTTGAATATTTCAGTCATAATGCTGATGGATAGCATTACTTACCGCCGAGTACAGAGGCATTAATGGTGTGCTGAACAACTTAATGGTTATGGCCGCACCGCGGTACATTCCTTGGCGCACCCTGCATCACCTTTTTAGCTATTTTGAGGGCCATTGGATTGGAATTAGAATAGAATCTAGGGGTTGAGGGGAACAATTCATTGGATTTCTTTAAACAATGTTAATCAGTGAATGGACAAATAGTACTGAGGCTAATGTTGTAGGTTAGAGAATAGAGTAGTAATTGTCAATGCATGGAATGCTTTATATCAGTGGTGCTCAATCCTGGAGACTAATATTGTGGACATTTGAGACAAGAACAAATGTTTGTCTAATAATCTAAGGGTGATTGAGGTTATCATCTTATTCAGTTGTTCAGTGCTAGGGCATACAAGTCTGTGCACCCCATTGCGACAGTAGAACCAGGCTTGTGAAGCAGTGGGCTGTGCTCTGCTGTTTAAAGCCTGGTCACAGATTTGTTTGTGCCATATTGACAAATGTTCATTTGCAAGACAGCACAATTAGACACCAAAAGCAGACAGGCTGGCTACGTGTGCCTTTACCAAAGGTCATTTTGAGTTTTTAAATAAAACATCACCAGCATTAAAGTAATTGTCAGGAGTTTGCGGGTGCAACATTGCCATAGTAGGCTTTAAAAGGATATTAGTTGACTTTAATGAGCTGTTAAGCATAGACTTTAGCAGTAACATGTGCAACTTAACAATTAATATGTTGCTTGTTATTTTCACCAATTGGCATTAAGATACTTTGTACTTTGAGAACACTCAGACAGCAGAACATATTAATTTAAACGTCAATGGTGACCTTTTGACCTTCTGAACCTGTATACTGTACCATTAGCCTGTCACAAGATGAGCTATAATTTAAGTCACAATCGTTTGTGTGCAACAGCAGTGTGAGTCAAACTCCTTGAGATTGGAGTGCCAATTGCCTAGTGATGCAAATGCACTGTGCAGTTATTCAGTGGGTTCCTTGCCGACATGTGAATACAGACCACATCCAGCCCTGGAGGCTCTATGTGATATGAGAAAGACTGTTGTTTTTCAGTCCAGCCAGGTAGATTTGATCGGGGACCCCTGTGAAGCCAGTAGTCCTGGAGAGGCTGTCTGTTAGTATATGTGTTTGTGTGTTCAGCGATATATATATATATTTGATACATGTGGGAGTATTTTTTAACATGTATTTCACTCATTTGAACTACAGTGCAATGTAATTTGTAATCACATATTTGGATTACTTTTCAGATGTGGTCCATGTTGCACAATTGCATCACAGTGCCTGGGTTTAGAACCCTGGTCACAGCATGCCAGCTATGCCCTGGGGGCTGTGCTCGGGGTGGTACAAATTGTTACAGCGCTGCCCAGAATGGATAAGTGTTTGGATACAATTACTTTGACACTATGTGCTCAAGCGACTCCTTTTGTGCAGGATGGATGCCTGTGAATTCAATCACGTTTGTACAGTTGAGGTTTCCTCCCACATATGACAGACAAAAGGCTTTCGCGATGAAAGAGCAGTGTGATAAAAATCGGACGGCTTGGCAACACATGCTTGGAGGAAATGTGATCGACCTTTGGCCATCCCTTACCTGCTAAGGGGTTTGTGACCTGACAAGGCTTAAAGTGGAACTGGACATGACAAATTTAGAGGGGAGGAAAAATTTGGAAAAAATAAAATTAAGACTACATGTACTGTAGTAGTATTTAGGGGTAGCCTAGTTATACTAGTATAATGCTAACACAGAGCATGTGTGCAGGTCTAATTTTTTACTACATTTGCATTTTGGTTATTTAATATCCTGTCATTGCCTGTCAGTTCAATTACCTAAAATATTAGATAAACAACCCAACATATCATAGCAGGAAGAATTGAAGGATTATAAGAATCATGATTTGGTTAAGCTGGGAAAGTTAATGTAAAAATACCTTTATTTTAAGTTTGGAAATACTGTACATTAAACATGTAGAATGCACTTATTTGTGTGTGCCTACAGTATGTGTGAGTGAGTTTGTGTGTATACCTGATATGTAACTGTGCTGCTCTGTGGGTGACTGGCAATGCTTTGGACTGACCTTGTACAGCTGAAGTAATTTGTCAATTAG
>JACXGM010001262.1:43203-56930 GCA_016801145.1 Umbra pygmaea
TTTTGGTTATTTAGGCAGTTTTCATTGTGTTCCCTGTCAAATAGACAGATACAAAGAGTTAAAACAAATAAACTGAATTTCAATGTTGACTTATCCAAATCATTTTGACTGATTTAGACATTGAAAAAGCAGTGTGTTGTAAGCAAATACTCAGTGATCTGCAGCACTGATCCAAAGTTAATATAAGATCTAGAGTGCATTAAGGCAGAGAAGGTGATTGGGAGTAAAGTAAATTGAGCTTCCATGTCATGTGTGCTTGATGGAGACCGTTCCAGGTTAGCTTAATGTCACGTTTAAAGCCTCATACTTATCTCACTCTTGTTCCCTTCCACATTCTTCTTTATTTACCCTTGGTGTAAGGAAAAAACACATTAGGGAGTTAGCAGGTGTTAAGGGTCACAAGTGGCAGAGGCTTCTGTGGTCTGACACTGTGTCTGGGTACAGATGGTGGGTGCTGTACAAGCTCACAGCTACTAAAACGACAGGGGATCTTGAGTGAAGGGTTTAACATGAGAACTGCCACTAAGACCTAGTTGGCTAGTGTTGACCCAGTTTCTGTGTAATGATAATATAAAGTAAGACAATAAATCAAGTGTATTTTTTTCTTGGAATCTCTTGAGTTTTTAATTGAGCTTTATACATGAACTCAACAAAATTTAAGTGTTGTGACTTTCAGCAAATGGAAAAGGAGGAAATATCTGTATGAACAAAAAAAATGCAACACAAGATATTAACTGACCAAGTTCCACAGACATGTAAACCACTTTTGAGACATGTAAAAACTCAAAAGTCTCCCCAGCTCAATTTTATTAAGATCTTAAAAATAGAGAACATTTCAATTCAGTCTGACCTTTTTTGGAGACCATCTACAACCATATCATGTCCTATTTCAAATTTCTAACGATCCTCCCGTCTTCAACCCCTCATGTCCTCCACCCTCTCCTCTCGCTCTGTCAGAGTCATTTAAATTACAGCCTTTTCTCATTAAGATACCATCTGGTGAAATGCAACTTACAAATCTGTTTGTTTACTGCCCTCTTCCGGATGATGTGCCGGAGTTCGAAAGGTTTGGTTTGTATTAATATGTCAGGATTTGGATTAAACAACATTTTTGATATTTTGAATAACTTTGAATGTTGTGATTTGGGACTTCTGTGACATGAAATACATCACAGAAAGCCAATACTATATATTTCAAGTTATAACAGGAGCAAGTAACCTGATCTGAAAGGGGTCTATTCCTATAACAGTTGCTCTAAATCTTTAATTTAGGGTATTGCGTTGCACCACTGAACTCCATGGTCTGGTCAAATATGCCACACAAATGGATATTGATTTCTGTTTCGCACGAAGTCTTAGATATTACATGTTATTATAGTGAATTCTAGAAGTTAAATGAAACACATTCTTGGGGACCTGCTTTTTTAAGCAAAATCAGAATGAAGACATGCATTTTAAGATATGTAGTCTTGTGTTACAAATCAAACATGAGAGTATACAGATGTAATGATAGCATACTATCGGATCTAAAGTGAGCATGCAAATCATAACTTACAGGAACACTGCCTATTCCAAACAGAAAGACCATTTCCCATGTTGTTCAGCCACCTTACAGGACATGACAAGGTGATACTTTGAAAATGTTTGCCATTTCCACTTCTAACACCAATGTAGCAAACACCAAGGCAGGAAACTGAACCTGAGTCGCTGGCAGAGAGCAGCCACCCTGCCAGTTAAACCAATATACTTGAGAGTAACTTTTTTGCTTACCGTTAGGTCTGGAAATATTTGGACACTTAAACAGACATCATAACATAACTTGTATATCAAAATATACAAGTTAGAATTAAGAAATTAATGTGGTTAAATTCTTACATAGCAACATATGACTTATAATACACCTTCAAACAGACACAACCCTGTGCTCTGTCTAACCCCCGATCCTTCAAGCATTCAGGCCATGCCTTGTGCATATGGCCTGACAGCAACCATTTAGCTTCTGACACCAATGTAGCAAACGGAGGCAGTATGCCAATAGGGTTAATAGGTTTGAAATGTTACTGCGGTAAGCATTGAAAATGTATGTTAATGTGAGACATACAGTACTGCGTATGTTGCTCTGGATAAGAGCATTTGCCAAATTAATAAAATGATTGCTATTTTAAGGTACAAATGACAGCATTTAAACTATTTTGCAGATTTCAAACAGATCATAGATAATATGTAAAATAGTTCAAAACAAATGTTATGCTCCAAAACCATCTTCATGTGAGGTTTGATAACTAAGTTCTATTTCACTCAGAATTCCATGACGTAAAGTAAAATTTAGTAGGCAGTATAAATCACTCCGCTATTCATTCTGAAGTTACTTCCATATTAGCAGTTTTCCATGATGGCCGTTGATGAGCTAGTCCTCATCACCTACCCAATTCCACCAATGGGCTGTTGTAAACTAAAAACTACCATATGTTGTTAGCATTGTCAACATCAGTCACATCATTTCTTTCTTGGAATGAATAATATTGATTTAATGAGTTGCTACTGTAGAATTGTTGCTGTTGCTGTTTTTGATGCTATATTTTAGCCACAGTTGATTCTGTGTTACTGTCCACCCTACTTAGTCATTTAAATCACGTTGAATAGTATAGTGAGACCAATGGGTAAGCTCAACTAAAGCAAGCAAAGCCAGACCCTGAATCGCCCAAATAAAAAACTCAAAAAGTCAGTGTGCCTAGCAATTTAGGGGCTCATAGAGTCATTCATTTGTGAAAATCCTTTATATTATGGAACCTTAAAATGAGAAGATCTACATGTACAGTGTACGCAAGTGTTGTCTACATATTCTAATACAATTTCATGTTGTTAAAATGCTGTCAGTTCCACTTTAATATTGTTTTGGCTTTATCTAAGTAAACAACATGCAGCTCCAAGCACATTTTTTAAATTTAAAATAGCTGTGGTAAATTGTTTTTTATTTAAACATTATTTAACAATGTTAAACAATGTTGACTCAAGAAACAATTCTTATTTATCGCAACAACCTGGGGGAATGTTAGAAAGGAAATGTCTTGCTCAGGTAGCGAACAGCAGGCTTGTGAGGCTTTATGTGCAGACATAGTGTGTTTAATCATGGCTGGCTTTAATTGAGCAGGTTACAGGTAATGTAAACTATTAAATCACCTATGGGTGTAAAACACTGTGTGTTAAAACATGAAACAATAACATTTTTATGACCAATATATTTTGATGTGTTTGGGGGGCAGGGGTTGTTGGCATCTCTGGATACCAGTTATCAATTTGTCTGATTGGTCTCAGAAATTGATGGATTGGTCCTGAGCCAGATTCCATGTGGGTGAAGTGACATGTATTAACTCCATCAGTGCTGTTAATACTCTGACTGGATAAAGATAATTCATTTACTTCCATGCAACTCACTCAAAAAATCTAATGTAATGAAAAGAGTATCAAACTGAAATCTATATAGCATGCAAAACTTTAGCATTAATTATTTCCTTTCGAGTTGTCACGCAAGTGGCCCTGTTCAGTTCAGGCTTGGGAAGTTCAACGTCAAGGGACTCAAGGCCGCAAACCATATTGAAGTTCCATATTATTGTATGTTAGCCATAGCCTCTGGGGACAATAATTAATTTTGAAGTCCTTCTGTTTCTCCTTTTGGGTTGAAGGCCAGAATTAGATCATAGCAACCTGCAGGCTTTATAACACTATGTTAACCTTCAAACTACCGACTTGGGTCATTCAGACTGTAGAGGCATGTTTTTTTTCATTAAATCCAAAAAGGTGGTTAATTAAATTCTTCTAAATGTCTGTAACCTTGACAATACACTTCTTATTAATACATCTACATTTTATGTAGTTATGTGACTTCATGGATAAAAAAGTAATAATTAAAATGTGGTACATTGTTTAGGTGTGCTTGGTGTAGTGGGCTAAGTCGCTGCAGCAGGACAGTCTACGTCATGATAGTCAGTGGTTTGAGCCTGACTATGGGTTTCACGGCTTTCCCTGGACCTCCAGCACGAGGCAGCGTCAATTTGCAATGCGTTCCCCGAGATTTGGGTTAGATAAGCCAAATTATCTACTTTGCCACGTCGCTTTCCAGCGACCCCATGTGTGCAGATTGTGCACCTGTAAATTCACTTGCGGTAGTATAGTTGGAGTGAATTCATCCCCTACATGGTCTGACTGAAGGTTTCTGTGTTCGATGAGCAGTGCGAAAATAATTGGTGGCTCCGCCACATGGTTGCATGAATCATGTGTGCGCTTCTCGCCATCTTGACTGTCCAAGGAGTTGTAGAGCTGCTGACAAGGCAGGGTTAGTGGGAATTGGGAGAGGAGAAAAATGGGGGAAAACTATTTAATAATATAAGTACTTTGTGGCCATTTTATTGGCTGTCTACTAAAAGTCTTTGCTCTGGCTATGCCACACAAATGGTGTGATGTTAGTTTAATTTCTGAGTATATCCAAGATGTTTTCTGATAAAAAAAATACACCATTTGATGTGTACCATAAACTCTTGTTTCCATCTGATCAGTCTCGGAAAAGCATGGTCTGGGTTACAACCAAAATACACATGGGCAGGGCAAATTAGAAAATGTATCATGGCCTTGATAGGCTAATCGGTTTGAGTTGCGCCAATCACTACACCATTAATTTGTCTGTAATATGTTTATAAATACCAAATGTAAATGCACCATATGAAGTGTCCATGTTTCCTTAGCTGAAATGAGAGATAATAAACTAATAACAATGTTCCATATACAATTTTTTTATTGTATTCAAAATTAGGGAGCATTTCTCTTTTTTCCAGATCATCCATCCACATAAAATGTGTGGAAATCATACAAAATAGCTGTTAAAACTGCATGATCATTATCACAGGATTATGTCGATCTGGGGAGAACAACATGCTGTAAAATGTGCTGTGTTGCCACAAGAGGTGGGCAAAAGTAGAAGTAGGAGTACTCTGCAGGATTCACCCATATTGGGAAGTTCACAGTTACAACATAACTTACTTGGTGAGGGGAGTTAATTACTAACCACTGACCATAACTAATCTTTTTTTACTCCAACTTTTCATTTCATCAATCACTGGTAAGTGATTAACTTCTTTAACCTCGTCATTTTGTCTCAAAATTTGTGAACTCAAGCCCAGAAAAGTACTCTTACTCTTACAAACCTTGCAAGGTTCAAGGTTGTCTAAAGAGTTTAATTTATTACATTTTCAACTCGCTTTTCTATACAACTGGGTGTAGGAGCAGAGTATAGATACTGAGGGTGTAGGAGCAGAGTATAGATACTGAGGGTGTAGGAGCAGAGTATAGATACTGAGGGTGTAGGAGCAGAGTATAGATACTGAGGGTGTAGGAGCAGAGTATAGATACTGAGGGTGTAGGAGCAGAGTATAGATACTGAGGGTGTAGGAGCAGAGTATAGATACTGAGGGATTCTGTGCTGGGATGAGAGGTTGGGATTGTTGTAATAAAAGCCCTTTTGACTGAATAGTATTTGCTTTTACAAATGTTTGTTTGTGTGTGTTTTTGTGTGTGTGTGTGTGTTCGTGTGTGTGCACATGCTTGTGAGATGTATACATTACCAATGACATGGGCATTTTATGTAGAAGCAGTGTTCAAAATGTCATTATAAAAAATTCTGAAGACTTGCTAGACTGTACACTGTAGGCAAAACATTTTCAGACACCCCTACTAATGGTGGAGGAGAGATAATGGTATTGGGCTATTTTTCATGGTTTGGGCTAGGCCCAGTAGTGTAGTGTTGTCTGGAGATACAATAGGGGGTAACCCCCCACTCTGGGAGTAAAAGTTATAACACCTTATATAAATCTAATTTGACAAGGTAAATAACAGGTCATTCTGTCCTTGAGCAAGGCAGATAAATGCTCCAAGGATACTCATTATGGCTGCACCATGTACCTTTAATGAGTTTGTTTAAATGCAAATCTAATATATCCTTCCCTATTTTACATTACATGGAGTTTGTAAACCAAATGGCCACTGGATTAAATTATAATGATATCTGAAGAGAATGTACCTATTTTGCAGACATTTTACATTGTTTCAAAGTAGTCAATCCATAATCCAAACCAAGATCTTTGGGGAAACATTGAATACACATTTGTCTAGGACAGGGCCAGGCACAGAGCTTTTCAGCGGCATGTTATTGCATAGATAATTTAGTTAGCCTACAACATGAATATATTAAAATATGAATATCAAAGTCTTTTAACAAGGACTTGTAATATGATCTATTTGTCTATTTGTTTGTTGTGCTACAGTACATACAGTAGGCTATTGTATTATTTTGTTAATATATTTCATATGATGTATTTCTTTATGTTTCATTGAAAAGTGGAGGAAGTAACACAATCTGATTAGTATTCAGCAAAACTACTCTGAACCTGATTTGAAATGCCCTGTACTTGGCTGGGCTTGGCTGACATGTACTTGGCTGATCTGAGCTGGGCTGTACTTGGCTGGATTGGGCTGAGCTGGGGTCAGCTGGCCTTTTAAACTTTACACTGTGGTGCAAAATACCTTACACAAAACACCTGTACACTGTGGTTTAAATTACTTACAATTTACCCTTGAATAAAGTCAATGGTCTTTCAATATCCTCTTCTTCTCTCCATGATGCACAAGTCTAGGTTCAGAAAAATAAATATTAGTTTCCTAGTTAGCTTACCAAAATCTCATTCATGTTATACACTCATTCATGCTCAAGTCAAATGAACTTTAATCGACTCACAGAAAGACTTGTCATCATTGACTGGGCAAGTAGGTTGTTAACCCTTCAAGGTCTAAGGGGTTTTAGGTATGCCTGTCACACCGTTGACTTTTTGGCCTCTAGAAAGGTCATACGTTCACCTACAGTGAAGTGCCTAATGGTCTGGACTCAGCAGACCCATGGCTACAACATGGATAAATGAAATCCAACATCCTAGGTAATTAAATTTTATGTTTTTTATATTTATCTTAAAAAAACAAAGAACATATTTTTTGTTTGTTTATTATATGTAAAAACATGTTACTTATAATGAATAAGGTTTTATATTGCTTATTCACATCAAAATGCTGCATCCATTTCTTACCATATTTCTATACGTTTTTTAAAATCACATTCATTTTTTAGTTTTCAAAAGTATTGGTGTTATGCAGGATGATGTCCAACATCATTGCAGAGTTGTTAATTTGTCATTTTCACTTCCTACTGTCTAAAAAAACATGACCTACTTTGAGGCACTATAACTCTGGTTTTGTTTAACCTACAGGGATGAACCACCACTCATTCTTTGGTTAAACTTTATTTGGAGAGTCTGACATTCCATCTGTATGTGCTCCACAGATAGTTTGTTGATGATATGACTATCAACAAACTATCAACAAACCATCTGTTGATAAGCAACGAATTGTGTATTTTAAGGGTAGGGGTAAGTTTAGAATATGTTTTAGGGTAATGGTTAAGGTTAGGTTTAACATAAGGGGAATGGTTAAGGTTAGGATTAGGGTTAGGGTTAGTAGATAGTTTGTTAAAATGTTGTTGACAGTATGCAGATAATATGTAGAGCATCTAGAGATGGACTCTCAAAATAAAGTGTTACCCATTCTTTTTGTCTAATCTTCTTCTTTCCAACGGTACCAAGCTTAGGTAGATGTATGGTTTGTGAGATATAGAGCTTTTGACACTCGAGAGCGTCAATGGATCCAAGCGGCATGAGATTACTTCCGTTGTAAAATGGAATAATCCTCTATTATTCTGTTAGGCTACATTATCTATTATTGTATTATTTGTTTAACATATTTCATAACATGTGGTTAATATACATTTTAGCTAATTTAATGTAGTGCTATGCATGCCAATTGACAACCACTTCCCTATATAGTGCATCATTGTTCAACATTGTGTCACCTATTTAACACATTTGTGTTACTGTATGTTAAATGTAGTGCAGCAATGAGTTAAAGGCATAGACTGTATTAAGTACTGGATGTAAAATGTGTGACGTCACCCATTGGTTTGTGAAGATCTGATATGTGTCATTGAGTTTGTCATTACTGGTGCAGCCATCTTGGTTGCGTATGTGACCATTTTAGATGAGAGGCGGTATCTGACTGTGACGTTAGCTGAGAGTTGGCAACGCTGCATACGCTCTACATTACGTTACACACTTTCACTGGCACAGTCAATGTCAATCACATCATAGCCACTCCCTAAAAAATATTTTTTTTTAAATCAACAAAGCCATAACTCAAAAAATGTACATCATTATGTAATGCAGAAGGCTTAAATCTAGCGATTGAGACCATATACTCATTATGAAAGTGTTTACTTAGGTAATATATCAAGTGAGAAGTGACTCAAATTCTCATAGACTTCTACAGAAACCAAGCTCTTTTGCAACCAGATTATTGCCCCCAGCTGGAACTCAGATAGAATGCAGCTATGCACATCGTATACACAAGTTTGTATGCAAAGGTTTAGGCACCCCTGACAATTTCCATGATTTTCATATATAAATAATTGGGTGTTTGGATGAGCAATTTCATTTTGATCTATCAAATAACTGAAGGAAACAGTAATATTTCAGTAGTGAAATTAGATTTATTGGATGAACAGAAAATGTGCAATATGCATCAAGATTAAATTAGACAGGTGCATACATTTGGGCACCCCAACAGAAAAATCACATAAATATTTAGTTGAGCCTCCTTCAGCAGAACTAACAGCCTCTAGACCAGGGGTGTCAAACCAGATCCACAAAGGGCCTAGTGTCTGCAGGTTTTCGCTTTTACCTTGTACCTGAATGATTGAATGTCACTAATTGGTTAGGATCTCACCTCACCTGGCAGTCTACGTCTTAATTGGGCTCTAATTGAAAGGAAAGACCAAAAACCAGCATACACTCGGCCCTCCGTGGAACCGGTTTGACACCTGTACTCTAGACACTACCTATAGCCTGTAATGAGTGTCTGGATTCTGGATGAAGGTATTTTGGACCATTCCTCCTTGCAAAACATCTCCAGTTCAGTTAGGTTTAATAGTTGCTGAGCCTTCATTGTGGATAAATACAATATATCTATCTATATGGACATCCCACTTCATATCACCCCACAGATCTTCAATGATATTCAGGTCTGGGGACTGGGATGGCCATTCCAGAACATTGTACTTATTCCTCTGCATACATGCCAGAGTATATTTTAGCAGTGTTTTGGGTCGTTGTCTTGTTGAAATATCTAGCCCCGGTGTATCTTCAACTGTGTGACTAATTCCTTTACATTATTCTCAAGTATCTGCTAATTTTGAGTGGAATCCATGCAACCATCAACTTTAACAAGATTCCCAGTACCAGCACTTGCCACACAGCCCCACAGCATGATGGAAACTCCACCAAATTTTACTGTGGGTAGCAAGTGTTTTTTTTTGGAATGCCAAGTTATTTTGCCGCATGCATAACGCCCCTTGTTATGACCAAATAACTGCATCTTTGTTTCATCAGTCTATAGCACCTTCTTCCAAAATGAAGCTACCTTGTCCAAATGTGCATTTGCATACCTCAAGCGACTCTGTTTGTGACATGTGTGCAGAAAAGGCTTTTTCCACATCACTCTCCCGTACAGCTTCTCCTTGTGCAAAGTGCGCTGAATTGTTGAATGATGCACAGTGACACCATCTGCAGCAAGATGATGTTGTAGGTCTTTGGAGGTGGTCTGTGTGCTATTTTTGATCGTTCTCACCATCCTTCGTCTTTGCCTCTCCGATATTTTACTTGGTCTGCCACTTCTGGACTTTACAAGAACTGTGCCTGTGGTCTTTCATTTCCTCACTATGTTCCTCACAGTGGACACTGGCAGCTTAAATCTCTGCAATAGCTTTTTGTAGCCTTCCCCTAAACCATAGTGTTGAACAATCTTTATTTTTAGGTCATTTGAGAGTTGTTTTGAGGCCCCCATGTTGCCACTATTCAGAGGAGCGTGAAGAAAACAACAACTTGCAATTGGCCACTTTAAATACCTTTTCAGCAAATGTCAATAAATCGTTAAAATGTTCATGTTATACTTCTTATTTGTGACATCACAATCCCTTTTCATGTGTTGTAAGTAAGTGTATTTAAACAGATTCAAGTGTTTGAAGCCGCAGCTCGAATGCAGAGTGAAGACCACTGTTAGCAAAACTGTGCAGTGCGCACAGATTAAGGGTCATTCCTAGTCTGAATTCGTCATACTCATATTCTAGTCAGAATGTGAGTCTGATACTGCACCAAAGGGCTTTGATTATGAGGCGTGTCTTACCCGAAAAACACTCTGCACTTTTGGATAGACCTACAACCAATCAGAGCAACGCAGTAAGTGACAAATCCCGTAGGAAGGATAGCAAACACATATATACGCTAGACAAATGCCTTGATTGCATTTCTCTGTTCGTCTTAATTTAATTTGCTGATGTGATAGCGGAATCTATACATCTCAATTATCCAGCTGCATTCATCTTTGTTGTAAACCAGTTCAAACCAAGCGCTCTTTGATGACGTGATGATTACATAACTGCAGATCATCTGTCCATCATCGTATAAAGCCTGCACTGGCAATTTGATTGGCCAGACGATTTCTGAACCGAGCATAATTACTCCTCAATGGATCGAGTCCAGACCGAACTTCCCGACCCAAAAAATTTTGTGGCCAGGTTTCGGGCTGGCATCCAGGCTAGGTCATTCCACAAATAGAGTTGAAATTGGGTTTGAACTTTTTTTTCGGAACTATTTTTTTGTTTATTTCAACAAGGCATATAGAAAGAAGATGTTTAACCTTAAGAAAATGTTATTTTCCCACCTCAGGTTGTTAATTTCAATATTCAATTGAAATATTCAATACAAAAAGTAACAGGGTTTGCACATGTTGCATGCTAGCTATTGACAAACATACATCTCCATAAATTAAAGTAAAACTATATTCATATAGTTCAGATAGTCAACTTGAGGTTGACGAAGAGAAAACTAAATCTGGGTACTTACTTTTTGCTTGGTCATGGTCTAGAAAATATCTTAATAATGCAACTTCTTGTATATATACATATATGATTTATGGAATGTTCTATTCTTTCATAGGGGTGATCATGTTTTGGTAACAGGGTTGCACGTAAAGCGTGGGACAAGGATTAATACTGCTTGTTAATGAAATAAAAAAAATATTAATTTAATGATATCACTTGTAAATGTTCAAATACATATAACTGAACAACATAATTTACAATTGCTACATTAGAGGAAGATGTTATTAAATATATTTAATGTAGAAGTTCAATGTCACTGAGGCGGGACAGACCAAAATAATTACTTTTAAAGGGATAAAGACAATGTGTTCATGTTTATTTAAAAAACATATACTCTATATATATATATATATATACACGTTTATTTGAGGTCACAGTATAATTAATTTCACTCTTCACATTTGATGTGGACATTTTTACTATTTTGCTTTAAATCACTTTTAAAAAAGGTAATGGGACATAAATTCCACTCTTCCAAACTTGTGGTAAAACATCTGCACCTACCATAGGTCATAGGCTATGCCCATATCATAATTTAGACCTACAAATATCTAATCCTTTACATGGGCAACACAACAGTTGTGGTGTAAAGAACAAAATTAAAGTTTCTACATGTCAACATGGTGCACAAATTCAAATTCAATATGCAATGCAAGCTCTAGGTCATGTTACAATAGGAAATACATTGACCCAATACTTTAGATAATACTAATGGAAAGACCAAAGGACCATCAACTTGTTAAACTTTTGACTTTGACTGTCATTATGCATTATAATTTTTTTAAATAAAAATTATTAAATACTTGAAAAATACAAAAATGTCTTAACAACACATCAAAAACATGTGCAATATAGCATAGAACAACATACTAAAGTGCAAATAATGCCCTACAGAGCATATGTTTGTTTTTATAACATTGAACACCTTTTCTTGGCTAGTTCAAGGTTTTAAAGAGGAAAACTAACATGTCAACATGGTCCTGGATAAGTTGCAAATGATTGTGTATAATGTGTTGGGCATTGGTCCCATGTGTATGGCTATATTGTATAATGAAAGCTTTGAATCACATGTCCTTACCAGCAGTGGTGTAAAGTAACTAAGTATTAATACTTCGTTACTGTACTTAAGTATTTTTTTCGTGTATCTGTACTTTACTTGAGTATGTTTCTGTCTGCCAACTTTGTAGTTTACTTCAATACATTTTATTACAAAAATTGATACTTTTACTTCTTTACATTTTCTAAAACAAAGTCGTTACTCGCTACAAAATTAAAATTAGTCGTATAGGAGGAAATGCCCAAACAAATGATTTACTAATATCTCCGTTAAGTTGTTATCCAATCGCTTTAGCCATGCATTTAATATTGAGCAAATCAATGTGAAACCCCACCCACCAACAGCTGTAGTGCATGGATGGTTTAATAACAGGATGGAATGATCTCATTCATTTTAACAGAGAGAGCTTGAAGCCCAATTGAACAACTTTTTAAAATGATAGCCGAGCATACTGCGCAGCCTCAGCAGAGCGTGATGACGTAGATGTGATGTGAGCAACGTCTCTGAAAGCGGTATTTTTTATGTTAGACGCGCCTGAAGAATCTGCTCCCATTTGCATAGACGGCATTCCCGAATCTTGCTCATGTAGAGACTTGAGACCATAGTAGCAACCTTTGGTAAGTATTCTGATTGTTTTTGTAATTTTGCATAGTATTTACATATTTAAAAATATAACGCCATGACATTCAAGAACGGGTGACATTAATTCATACCCAATAGATAGGAGATAGGCACAGGCTAATTATTATTATAATTCAAATGCTAGTTAACATTAGTAATTAAACTAACTGCTAACGTAAGTCGAAACTGTCATTTATTTAACTGCCGTGGCAACACATATTTTAAATATTATTTAAGCACGATGAAATTAGGCATTGGTAAATATAACATGCTTGCTGGACACGAATTAACATGGTTAATTGATGCACATGTTGTATAACTTTTATAGTCGCCGAATATACCCACAAAGTGGCGTTAACTGTAATTTACATCGCAAGAAAAATGTAGTAAATCATTTAGGAGAAAAGTGTCTGCTTTGGCCTGGTAAATAATAGATAGATAATTAAATAACAATAACAAATGTCACCAAGAATATCTATTACTAATGGTTGACCTTTTCATTTTTCATAAGTTAAAATATAACTGCAACTTTTAACTGCACTGCTTTACACAAACCTAACAAAGTTAAGCCATGTAGCTATAGTATAATTTAGATTAAATTTGAATATGTAAGTCAACACATTGACCGTAAGAGAGTAAAATAATAAATGAACCATGTGTACAAATGTGTACTGACAATGACAAAACACTGTTCTGATTGTATGCTACTAACAGGTCTATTTCTTAAGATCATGGGCAGCAGCTACATTCGTCGTGGGGAAGAAAGGGCCGGAGAGTCCATGGGGGCCAAGGTTCACTGGTTTGGCTGGGGTGGTCTTCGATGGCACGGACTCCTTCCTTTCTTCTTCAGGTCCCTTAGAGGAAGAGCATAGATGTCCTGCTGATTCACTGCGGGGGGGAATGACTTAAGATGCAGGAAGAGCATCGATCTCGTTGCAGCGATGAAGGACCTGCAACATCTCT
>JACXGM010001263.1:0-15792 GCA_016801145.1 Umbra pygmaea
ATTACTATATTATATACAGTTCATTACTATATTATATACAGTTCATTACTATATTATATACAGTTCATTACTATATTATATACAGTTCATTACTATATTATATACAGTTCATTACTATATTATATACAGTTCATTACTATATTATATACAGTTCATTACTATATTATATTCAGTTCATTACTATATTATATACAGGTCATTACTGTAATATATACAATCATTACTAGATTAAATACAGGTCATTACATTATTATATACAGGTTATTAATATATTATATACAGTTCATTATTATATTACATACAAGTTATTACTATAATATATACAGGTAATTTATATATTATACACAGGTAACTACTATGTCATATACAGGTAATTTCTGTAATATATACAAGTCATTACTATATGACTTGTACAGGTAATTTCTGTTATATACAGGTAATTTCTGTAATTTATACAAGTCATTACTAGATTAAATAGAGGTCATTACTATGTTATTGTTATACCATCAGTGTTACCTTGGTGGCCTTGTTAGTTACAGGACCTGGGGGTCCCTCACTCAACTGGGCCAGCCTCCTCTGTGTTGAACCAAAGATTTGCTCCAAAGAAAGCAGATCGGAAGCCATGAGACAGTTCACAGCACACAGCGCCCTCTGGTGGAACAATAAGCACATTGAAGTTTACAGGCTGACTAGCATAAAGAAATTGTTCCTTGATTATGGTGCCAGGACAGAGGTGAGCTTTGACTGGGATGAGAAGGACCTGACCTCCCGTGTGTAGAATTCCCCAGAGTGAAAACAAAACTACTTCCTCTTTCAGTGAGCAGCTTCCAAAAGCTGTAGAACATTTATTTCTTGATATTTTAAAAACCAAAAAAGCTGTTGAGACACTGAGTTGTACTTTTTGTCAATGTGCACGTGCCGGTTTGAATTGTATATAATCTATTTCATTTTCAAAGCACTACAGTACATAGTGTAGAGGATCGTAATTGAAAAACTGTAGTATATGGGATATTTAAAATATCAAGGAATACAGTTTATACTGCGTTTTTTAAGCTGTTCAGCAGGTTAGAGAATGTAGTTGCATTGTTAAGGCTCAGATTCTAGAAATTGTACCTTTACAGGATCACTTCAGACCCCTAAACAGCTCACAATCATTGTGCCAGTCATGTTTCTGACAACAGTCACAAAATAACCTTCTCAGCGCGTTCGGTAATTCCAAACTCGTCCATTGCAAGTTTTCCAAAAACCTTTGGTGATGTCACAGCAACATTTTTGAAAAGAACAAAATGTTAGTTTTGAATCAAATTGATCTTTGAATCAAGTCGATAGAAAAATAAAACGGGACAAATAAATACCAGGAAGTCAAATGAACGCATCCCCTGAATATAGATGTATTGTTGAAAATGTTACAGTAACGTCACCAAAGGTTTTTGGATAACGTACTGTACGAGTTGGGAATTACCGAACGTGCTGAGGTTATTTTTTCTGACTGCTATGTTGGAAAACATGACCGGAAGAACAATTTTGAGCTGTTTAAGAATCTGGAGGGTTACTTTAATGTTCAGAGGAATCTAGAGAAAATACAGCAGATTCAAGACAAGCATACAAGCTATACCATCTGGGCAGTCTCTGACGAGTCCTGCAGTCTGTCGGAGAGCAACTCCACCACCACGTCACAGTTCAGAGTGGAGCACCTGTGGACAAGATGGGAATTAGAACATACTGAAAAAACACTGGTGAAATATCAGGCGGAAAGTAAACATTAAGAACCAGAGCTCTAATGTGACCAGCTTGTTTTTTGTACTGACTCCTTGAGGAAGTGCTGGCTCTCCTCTCTGGAAAGAAAAACCTTTGAGCCCTCAGTCAACCAGCTGATCAGCGCCACCTCCTGGCCACAGTCCCCTAACTGCATGGCTTCCACCCTGAAGGAGAGAGAAAGGAAGGGAGGTGTAAAATCACTATGGTTTATTTATTACATTTGTGGTGAATACGCTTTATACAACTACTTTTCTTTAGCCTCACCGTTCTGATAGGTCCCCAGAGCTCTCCCTACTGGCTCCCGATTGGCTCCCTGTGCCACCTGACTTGCTGCTCTGGCCCCCAGAGGCCTGGCTGTGGTCAGTGTTTTCCTGAGAAGAGTTATGGGAGGAGCTATGTCCGCTGTCAATCTCCTCCCATCCCCCGCCCACCTGCCCGGGACACCGCTGGGAAACTGAGAGGAAATTTATAGTGAGATCGAGCGGGTGAAGAGAAGGAGAAAGACGGATCGGGTAAAGAAAATATGCCTTTAATCCGGTCAGAAACACAGGGTCTAACTAGTTAACACAACAACCGGTTCATTAAAGCACCATCAGGGTATCACCTTTGGGTCTGTGAGAGGGCACAGAATAGGCACACGCTGGCACTGCCACTTCTATAGGGCCTGATGGCACCACAGCTGCCCGGTAGTTGTTGTCGTGCAGACGAATACCCTGGTGTTCCGTTGGGGGCAGGACGGAACTGGCCACAAACTCAGTAGCCTTCTGGATTTTTCCCATCAGGGTGTCACCACCTGACCAGCACCAGGAAGTGACAGAGGGGACATTGATGTGAAACAGCAATATATTGTAACATGATAGAACATGGCATGAACCCAAAATACTGAACCTGTCATCACTTACTTGTTGCCCTCATAGCTGGGCTATATCCAAAGCCTTGCATTCTAGAGTTATGGGTGTTGTCTGACCCCATACCTGGAAAACAGAAGAAACCCAGACCACAGCACTCAGATACAATTGTACTGACATGTAAAGAATTGTAATTAAAGTGTAACACCTACCTCTGATTTTTTTGGCATGCCCGTTTAAATAAATAAATATGCTAAATCTGCCACAAACAAATCAAACTATAAATAGTCATTTTGGGTGAGTACATGTATTTTAGCAGTCAAAATTAGGATCAGAATGTATAATTCGATATACAAGAATATTTCATTCAATATCAATATTTCCAAACATCTGGTTTCCATTGTTTGTTTTTCTTCTTTTTGTGAGTAGAACCCATCAAATCAGTAGCGAGAGGTCTCTTATTGTTAACAGTGCTGAGGCAGAGATCCTATAAACTAGGATCAGCGATACTCACAAATTCAGACAATAGCAGCAATATTAGGGACTCACCCATGTTGGGCATGGTGAGCTTGCATGGAGATGTGCTGCTCTGGGAAGACACAGTGTCTGTGAAGAGTAACCTAGCCAACTCCTGTGTACAGATAAATCCAGGATTAGTAGTGTGTGTGTGTGTGTGTGTGTGTGTGTGTCTGTGTAAGGTAGAAGGTTAGCGTTTGCTTTCTTACCTGCGCCGTGGTCCTCACTTTCTGGTACAGAGCAGTGTCATGGATGGGATCAGGGGGTCCACTGTAAACTGATGGTAAAAACACGTTCAGTTTATCAATAGCTCTTTGAAACTCTACTGTCAAAGTGATGGATCCTCATAAAATACAGAAAATGAGACGTGTTAGTGGTCACATCATCATGATCATCTCACCAGAAGCCTGCTGGATGAAAGTGGAGTTCCGTCTGAGCTCTGTGAGAAACTGAGGTGATCCTTGGCTGCAGAGATGAACGAAGATCTTCAGAACCTGGAAGGAACAGAAAAGACTGAGAATGATGAAGTTTTCCACAGTATTCTACATGATGTTGCCTGCAGACTCACACAGTCCCTCTCAGTGAGAGAAAAAAATAGTTTTGTTTTTCAGATCCCTAAAATGTTCCGGTCCTAAACACACCTTTATTTTGACATGGCACGATTCTACCTGCAGCCTCTGCAACAGGTACTCCAGCAGGCATTGGCCACACCCAGCTGACTCCTGGGAAATGTCTGCAGTGTCAGGGTGGTAAAGGAGGCAGATGCAAAGTATACTGTTTATAGATGTTTGGTGCATTTTAACATTTTTCTTACTCAAATTTTCTCCCCTGCCAATTGGTCATGTCCAATTCCCCCTGACTTTGCCTTATCAGCAACTTCTCAGCAGATGCAGGAGCTGTCTATACTGTATGTTTACATGAAATTAAAAGGATCTTACTTAGTGTGTTGTGGTTCTAAGGTATATTCTAAGGTTAGCTTTTGGATCTTTATGTACATTATATGCTAAGGTTAGGTTTTGTATCTTTATATAAATTATATGCTAAGGTTAGCTTTTGGATCTGTATGTACATTATATGCATGCTAAGGTTAGTTTTTGGAACTTCATGTACATTATATGCTAAGGTTAGCTTTTGGATCTTCATGTACATTATATGCTAAGGTTAGTTTTTGGATCTGAATGTACATTATATGCAAAGGTTAGCTTTTGGATCTGTATGTACATTATATGCTAAGGTTAACTTTTGGATTTTTATATACTCTACATTATATGCTACGCGAAGCGTTTGGATCTAAACTGCTCATTTTTCTGGTGTCCTTTTGTATTTTAGGATAACCTGAAGCCTTGGGCCACGACTTAATACACCCCTGGCCTGACAACCTGTCCCTGGTCAAAGTCCAGCTGGTTGTGTTCTAAAATTGGCCGAAAGATTCTCACCACAGTCCACCTGTATTAAATGACAAACTGGTCATATGAAAATGCACAAATATTTGTGGCCTTAAAGGTCATGTACTCTTTATTTTTATTTAATCTGTATTGAACCAGCTGGGCACACTGAGAAAGGTTTCTTATTTGAAACGGAAACCTGGCCAAGATAAAAGTGCAAATGTGCAAGATGAAATATACACAACATAAATTACACAAGACAAAAAAGAAAAAGAATACTGGGTGCAGATATTCAGATTAAATGACAAGAGTGTATGTACGGTTAGTGCAAAAGATTCATTGGTGTGTAAAGTGGCATTGTAATAAAAATGGAATATTTAACACTTGAGTGTAACTGTGCAAATAGATATTGTGCAAATTACATAAAATAAATAAGATACTGTGCAGATCAGTGCATGCAGTTGCACCATGGGGCATAACTAAAGCACAGGGTCAGAAAATGTGCAGAGGTAGTGAGCGAGAGTGGAGGGTCAGCATATGTAGTGATCGGAGGTTCTGACAATCGTGATTTAAAGAAGGTGAGGGGGGCGGTGTATGCAAATTTCAGAGATTTTTGTAGTTCGTTCCAGTCGCTAGCCGCTGCAAACTGGGAGGAGTTGCGGCCAAAGGAGGTATGGGCTTTTGGCGTGACGAGGGAGATGTACATGCTTGAGCTCAGGTTACGGGTGGGTAAGGCAATGGTGAGAAGAGATTTTAGGTACAGAGGGGTTTTGCGTAGTAGTGACTTATATTTGAGGTGATACCAGTGGGTCAGGCATTAAGTGTGTAGTGAGGCCCAAGCCCAGAAGTGCATATAGGTTGCAGTGGTGGGTGTTAAACGGGACATTGGTGACAAACCAGACGGCACTGTGATAGACTACGTCTAATTTTCTCAGAAGGGAGATAAGAGGCAGTTCTGTAAATGACATCAACGATGTCTAGAATCGATAGGATGGTCATTTTCACCAGTTCTTGTTTGGCAGCGTGGGCCAATACTAGATTTAATTTTACATTAGAGTTGGTTAATGTGGGTCTGGAATAAAAGTGAACAGTCTGGTTAGACACCTGGTTAATCTTCATCTTCCTAGATTCCAAAACTAGTGAGATTTTTCTAGCTAGTGTGGATTTATTTGTTGTGTGCTCTTTAAAGTTTAGGTATTTGTAAAAGCACAGTGTGCCAAATGCTCAATAAAAGGTATTTATCAAATTAAACCTGATAGCGTGTCAGCCACATACGATTAGATATAAAGGGGTTTAAGGATACTCCCTATTTCTTCAAAGAGGTAACCAGGACAAGGCGATTCGTCATCTGAAGTGGCTTTCATCAGAGTGGGAACCTGAGGGGGAGAGACCAGCATGCATTGACAACTGATGAACACCACAGTAGATAATTAAGTCGTAGCTAACATGTTATATCAAAATGTTAATCGTCTTGTTTGGTTCAGTGTGTACTAGCATGCTAAAACAGAGATTAGCTAGGCTGCTCGTGTGGCTGTGGCGTACAGTAAACAGTGGGCATCATGGAATAGCTAGCTAACAAACGATGTATTGCTTCCACAAGTCGTTGCATACCGGTAAATGCATATCAACCTGTTATTTTTAAAGAGTTTCTACTGGTAAATAGTACGTACTTTTTGAAGAAATGCCAGTCGTTCCATAAATGTTGCCATGATTTTGCAATATTGGCTGGAGGCAAACGTTAAACATTTTTTCCTAAGACAGACATGTGAGGCTGGCTCTAAAGTGACAGGTAGCCAATCAAACACGATGGCTAGAACTCATACGATACCATTGGTCCAATGCTTCTGCGTCAGTGTAACCATTGACGAATCAAAAGTTACCTAATTCGCCTTTTTCAGGGTGATTGAAGACCAATTTACCAAATCACTTTCGTAGATTACATCCGCGTCACTTCCTGATTCAGTGTCATAAACATGGTGCCGTCTATGTTCTGGGTGATCCTGTCTTTATAGAGTATGTTTTCATAGGAGCTACTTCTATTTTTACCACTTGCCTAAAAGCGTCACTAACGTTATGTAGTTGCTTGTGTTCGTTCTTTTTCCACTGTGAAAGACCGATCAAACGTTCCTCTCTGCAGCTGCTCACTCAACTCATTATGTCTGGGACAAACGTGTGGACTCGCAGTCGTGATAGGATGAGACAGTTCCCAGAGCTGTTTGCTCAGTGTGCTGGTGAGGTGTGTACATGCTAACGTCTCAACAAGGTAAAATGAGGGGGGGGGGGGGCTGGAGGGGACCCTCCATAAGTCAGTGTACCTCCTATAAGAGTTATTTATTTTAGTTTGCGGGGGCCCAGACAAAGATATTTTACCATTGAATAAAGTCATGAAATTGTAGGGGACCCCCCAAGAGTCGAACCCTGGCCTTACCTGATCCAATACATCTATACTCCCATGGGGGTTTAAACATCGTTTTTTATAAAAAGTTTAATTTTACCCTGTTGACCTTTAGTTGGTTTGTATCGTGTTTGAGAGGTTTTTTGTCAGTGTGTTGTGTCCGCATAATTAGCCAGAGTGTAGGATCGGGAATGGTCTGCTTGTTAAATAATATAATATTCCAAATGATATATTAACACTTGTTTTTGCCAATTCCCTCTGTCAACTGTGGAATAGTCTTGCTACTGAGTTGTTTCACTAGTTTCTCATAAATGTATGTACTACTTAAAGGCGTCAGTGTACTTGCCGTCCCGACTTTGAGTGCGCCAATGTGACGTCAAAATGACGTAGAGTTTGCTGGCGTGCAAGGATTTAAACCTTCAGTATACTCGCTGTTGCCAACCTGGTGCGCGACAATGTGACATTGTGGGAGCGCCGTAACTACCGTATTTTCTGGACTATAAGGCGCACTTAAAAGACTTTCGTTTTATCAAAAAACAACAGTGTGTCTTATAATCCGAAGTGCCTTATATATGTATTAATTCTGGTTGTGCTTACTGACCTCGAAGCGATTTTGTTTGGTACGTGCGCTCTGACAAAATGTTTTATTACGACTTTGGTAAACTACAAAGCAAAAAATGATCGAAAATAGACCATTCATTGACAGTGCACCATATAATCCAATGCGCCCTATAGTGCTGAAAATATGGTATTTATACTTGTGCATGTTGCTCGCGTCACTAGTTGCAGTCTTCTCCTGAACAGAGGTGTCGCAACTGAGTAAAGACTACCAACTTTGCAATTTTATGAACTAGAAGAAGAAGAAAAAGGTAAACGATGGCAGAACTGGCAGCAGCATTGACGTCAATGTCAACACTGGCTAAGATGATCTTAACTGTGTTATTATGAATCGTTTACTGTGCCCTCAAACTCGTCCATGCTTTCTGTTTCCGCTTTGTCACATGCAACTGAAAAAGAGTGGTGCACGACCTCTTCTCGCGCGCTCTAAATCCTTGTACACCAGCAAAATCTACATTATTTTGACGTCAAATTGGCGTGCAACAGGTCGGGAATGGCAAGTATACCGCACGTTTTAAACAAAATATTTTTATTTTGCCAAGACGTGAGGGGTTAACTCATAAAAATAGAGTAAATATAGAACAGCCATTCCAATTCAAATCAACGTAGCAGAATGGTCAGAGTGGCAGCCATTTTTATGTGTACCATTCCATTGCAAAGATCAATTGACCAGTGGTTCCCAACCCTCTCCTCAGGGCACCCCAGAAAGGCCATATTTATTTTCACCCTGAAATTACACAACTGGTTCAATTAGTCAACTACACATTGAGCCTTTGACTAATTTAATCAGGTGTGCCATTTCAGGGTTAAAACAAAAACATGGCCTGTCTGGGAGGCCCTGAGGAGAGGGTTGGGAACCACTGCCATAGACAGTAAAAAAAAATGGACACAGCAACGCCATAGACCTCGACTGAGACCAGTGAAGTCAATTAGAAGCACTTTTCCAGTGGTGGTTGAGTCTACTGCACAGCCTCAAACTGAGCTTGATGACTTGGATGTGATGTGAGCAACCTGTCTGAAAGTTGGAAGTCTTCTGGTAGCTGTGCCAAGAGAAATCTGAATCATTCAGAATCTTGCCTCTTGCAAAGACGGAGAGCGTGAGTAGGAGTTGTCCATGAGCGCAGGAGCAACTACTTTGTTCTTATGCTTTTCATGGACTCTCTATGGGCTTCTCCCTTGACTGTATGCCTTCACGTCCCCCCGATTGCCTGCGAGCTTCTCCTGGTCTGTATGGTAATTTCTCTACTGTGCGACAGAAAGTCATGTGTTATGACACAATCGTGACACAAAAACGTCTGTTACGGTGCTAGAACGTGAGATACAAGGTAATGGAGCCTTTTGTACATTGTTGTGTTTTTTAGAAATAAACAATGGACAAATAGTCTTTAAACGCTTCAGAATTAAATTTATTCGCTGTCAAAGTCATGCCAAAATGACAAGAGTCTATGGAATGCTAACGGAAGGTGGTGCCTTGTTAGCCTCAGAATCTCCCCATACGCCTTCTGGATGCTCGCTTACCCCCTTGGTAGTCAGCTGCCCTAACATATCTCCGTAGTCTGCCTTGTTGGTGAAGAGAGTTAAATGGCATTTTTATTCATTCTATTTCTATGGGTTAACTTTAACGTTTTAATCTGGGAATGGATCCATGCGAGACTCCGGTACAGGGATAGCCCAGGAGTCACCGTCAAGGGTAACGTCTCCCAAGTTTTGAGGTACGCCATTTACCCAGTGTATGTTTTATGTTAATAGTAAATTCTAAATATTCTGTCCTCCCCAGGCAGCTGCTTATGGAAAATGTGTGACCTCTACTACCACAGGCAGACAGGACCTGAAGAAGGATATGTGTATTAAGGAGTTTGATGCACTGAAGACATGCTTTGTTACATCAGTAAGTGGCACCGGACTGGAGCTCCATTGTATGTTTTTCCTACTTTGTCTTTGATATCTAATTTCAATTTACATTATCCATTTCTTTTGTAGGCCAAGAAGGGAGTGAAATAGACAATTTTGCTCAACATGTCTGTGGGACAGAAGTGTGCATCTTCAATGAAAACAGGGGTGTATACATCAGACCAAATTTAAGCAAACTAGTCCATGTGACTTTCTTTAATATACACTAATAATTAAATATAGCAGCCACAATGCTCAAAATAACTTAGGGACCATTCATCACAAATCGGGTCTCTTTGACCAAAACATATTGAAGATCAAAATCTTGACTATTCATTATGTCATTCGTTGAGAACAAATGGAAACAGGCAATGGAAACCAAAATCACCAACCAATTGAGGGCAGGATTCAAAGTAAACAATTGAAACGACAGGCTGTTCCAACTTGCGTGAATTTCATCACGGCAACTCATAATTTGCTCAGTTTGTATGGTCCCCACGTGCCTGTATGCACTCTCAAAAACATCTGGGCATGCTCCTGATGAGATGGTGGATGGTGTCCTGGGGGATCTCTTCCCAGACCTGGATCAGGTCATCAGTGAGCTCCTGGAAAGTCTGTGGCACTACTTGAGGGCATCAGATGCACCTATACATAACATCCATAGGTTCTCTCGATTGGATTTAGGTCTGGGGAATGTGAGGGCCAGTCAATGATAGCAATGCCTTCAGCATCCAGGAACTGTCTAGCCACTAGCCACATGAGCCCGAGCGTTGTCCTGGAGGAACCCAGGGGCGTTTCTAGGTAGTGGCAACCTAGGCGGTTGCTACACACCCCTTAACCACCATTTTATATATATATCTATATATATATAGATATAGATATATATATATATAGATAGATATATAGATAGATAGAGATATAGATAGATAGAGATATAGATATAGATCTAGATATATAGATCTAGATATATAGATCTAGATATATATCAATCTATATCTCTATAATAGAGAGATAGATATCTCTCTATTGGGGTAATTCATTTTTGTAGTTTTAATTATTATATAAATAAAACACATTAATTCAAGACTTATTTATTTGTTATGAGATACTGACTCAAGAGACTGCGAGGGCGGGGCCAGGTGTGGAGTGAGTGCTCTATCTGGGTTTTCCAGTTGACAGTTCATGACATTTTCTAAATGCAGTTCTCTAGGTATGCTAACTGTGATTTCTGAATGCAGTTCTCTAGGTATGCTAACTGTGATTTCGCTAGTCTTATGTTAGTGGGGCTTTGACACCCTAAAATATTTTTTTGCCACCCCCAAAAAACAAATGTACATTGTTCATTTAAATCACATTTTTCTTTCTGTAAATAGTGTATTTGCAATTTTCTGCAATAATATTTACACCCGAGGCAATGGGACCAATATCTCCCCTTATGTTCCGTGAACATCCAGTATGGTATCTGTGGTGTAATGGCAGGTGCCAAAAGCACAAATTGGACTTGTCTGAAGTTGGACCAGCTTTTTCCCAAAGTGAAAGGTACAATATGTAATATCAATCAAAACAATAACAAAATACATACTTTGCATTAAAAGCAAACATCACTAAACATATATTATATATATATATTTCTTAGATGTGTACTTACATTATTCTAAATGTTTCCACTAACTTTTAAATCCAGAGAAATTTGTAATATAATTCGAAGACACGGGACGTTTCATTTTGTCACCCGTAAATGGCATCATATAACCTGTGACTGCTCTAGTTGTTCTAAGTTTCAGGGAGCTGCCAAACATAACGTGAATTACAAAAAATTACATATTGCACATTGAAATGTATTTGCTAATTATGCATATAGCCCAGTACTAAAAACATGATCAACTAAAGTTTGTGAATAAATGTTTTGGTGGATGCCTTGTCCTTGATTAATGCATGTAACACATTTAAGGAAGCTTTTGATAACCAAATCTACTTTACATTTTATTTACATTTTAAACAATGTGAGCTGAGAGCTCCAGAACAGAAGCTCTTATTCTAATGATGTCAGTGATTAATGATGAAGCCACTGTTTATGTCCTTGGCTCTGTGAAGTCCACACCATTCCCTGTTAGTATAGCCACAGTGCATCCTTGTCAATCCAAGTCACTGTTTTAGTCTTCACACAAAGAAAAAGTAAGCAATGACAACTACTATAGTAACATCATCTTCACCAATAGTCCTAACACTGTTTAAGTAGTTTGCTTCCATTACATGATTGGTAGAGAAGCAAAGTTTTTACATTTTGACTCATTACGTTTACTGCAAGTACGGACAGAGACAAAGCAGCAGAGAAGACACAAGGTCAGACAAATGGAAGAGCGAGACATTACTGTAAGTCACAAAACACATCATTGCTGCAGCACATGTAAGGCACTTTGGAGAAAGAGTAAACCCAGAACAAGGAATGTAGAACTGTGGGTGTATGTTTTCAGTATTCCTTAAAGAATACAAGAACAGTATGTTTCTGATAAGATAATAGTATCGGTCATTTAATCGCCACAGATTTCTGGTTTTATAGCATTGGGGAAATAAATATTAAGGGGGACAGCTACCTTTCTATTATAGCTGGTAGTTTTACTTTCACCTGGTATTTAAAAACTTACAATGCCACCTAAAACCACTACATGGATATTAGTCGGGTATTGAATTGGCTAACAATTGTCCTTGGGTAGCTTTTGCCCAGTCCAATTAGACCCATTTGATGAACTATAGCAGTGGTCCTCAAACCCTTCCATGGAGGGCCTAGTGTATGCTGGTTTTTGGTCTTTCCCTTCAATTAGAGCATAATTAGGACCTAGACTGCCAGGTGAGGGGAGATACTAACCAATTAGTGAGCTACTCCATCAGGCTTGTACAAGGTAAAAGCAAAAACCTGCATACACTAGGCCCTCCATGGATAGGTTTGAGGAACACTTAACTATAGGTTTGTTTTAGGTGATGATGGTTTCAAGAAGCAGACATTTGAAAAGTTATCATATCACATTAATATAAATTTGCTCAACTTGTTGAAAAAGCCCTTGCCATAAAATGATTTGATTCTGCCAGGTTGATATACGTGTTGGTTTTAGGCAGCACTGCAAGGCTAGGTTTTCTAGGTCTAAGCTAGTACCTGATTGGGGGGGGTAGAGTGAAAACCAGCCATTATACCGGTCCTAAGACAACCACTGCTTTAAATTGTTTTCTGAAAAATGTCAAAACAAGAACATTTTCAGAAAACAAGTTTCAGAGAGCATGTTTAATACGCTATTAACAGCTGTCAATAACTAACAAAGGGCTTAACAAAAAATGACACAAAACAATTGCAAGTCATTTACAGAGAAAATAAAACACCACATCAATGTCAGGGGATTTAATGTGACTCATCCAGTTACTGGATACAAGGGTAGAATGTAAACTGCTTTCTCACATGAACACGCTTATATTCCTGCATAGGTTAACAAACATTTCAGCCCGGACCCTAAACTCTGAAAAACTAAAATAAGTTAATATTTACATAAAAATATTAATTTTATAAAGGCTTTAGGTTTATGGCATCAGAATACAGCATTTTATTATAGAATATTCTAAAATATGTTCAGCGCTAGAATACTGTACAATATCATCTGGAATCTTTGATAGAGCCTTTCAAAGGAAGTGAACTAAAATGTGCTCAATTGAACACAAGGTGGCTATATACACTTACAGCCAATTTAATTTATTTGGCCATTAACTGGTCTTCTGAATAAGGAGTCCAGTGTCAATTCAGACAGGATGTTCTCTACATCAATGCACCACACACACACAGGTCTTTACCGGTCAGGTATTGTGAAGGAAGTAACCCATTCCTTCTTACTCCTGGTCAGTGATCTTTTTGATCTGCTGTGTGTGTATCACCATTCCCCCCAGTAGCTGTTTCTCCAGGGCTGAAAGGAGATCAATAAATCTGATCTGTTGCTTTTGTCTTAAACCAGCAAGGGCCGACAGGAAAAAATTCTGACCTGAATGACAAGATGATAAACATAAATTCAACATTTTACACTTAGATATCTCAAATTTTGTGGTGTTTTTTAGTACACTGCTCAAAAAATAAAGGGAACACTAAGGTAACAAATCCTAGATCGGAATGAATGAACTAGTCGTATGAAACACTTTCGTCTTTACATAGTTGAATGTGCTGACAACAAAATCACACAAACATTATCAATGTAAATCAAATTGATCAACCCATGGAGGTCTGGGTATGGAGTCACACTCAAAATCAAAGTGGAAAACCACACTACAGGCTGATCCAACTTTGATGTAATGTCCTTAAAACAAGTCAAAATGAGGCTTAGTAGTGTGTGTGGCCTTCACGCCTGGGCATGCTCCTGATGAGGTGGCGGATGGTCTCCTGAGGGATGTCCCCCCAGACCTGGACTAAAGCATCTGCCAACTCCTGGACAGTCTGTGGTGCAGTCCGTGACGTTAGTGGATGGAGCGCGACAGGATGTCCCCGATGTGCTTAATCGGATTTAGATCTGGGGAACGGGCTGGCCAGTCCATAGCATCAATGCCTTTGGGACGGCTTTGTTTTTGCAAAGTAAATTCTGAGTGTATTGACAGCTTGATCCTGCTGCTTGAAGAACAGTAATGAAGCCTCTAATGCACATCACTATGTAATACAATTGTGTGTACAGCATATCTTTTACACTTGTTATTAAAACATAAAAAAATAATATCAAATTACCTTAGTATTTTCTTACAATTCACAATACATTTTAATTTTATTACAATTTACTAGCTTTAAAATGAATTTACATGGGATTATTTAATGCATTGGAATGAGCGCTATTATTATGAAGAAAAAAATCCAAGATCATGTTGCCAGAAGAACATTATGGCTGTACTCTTTCATAACAACTTTTTTATTCGTAAGTAGTCCTGTCTTGTATACTGTCACTGGACTGAAACAACTTCCAAATGGTTTTCTCCAGTTAGACGGACGCCCATTTAAACCAATTATGTCTCTTTTTGTTGTTGATCATCTAAGTGTGTTGGTTAACCTGGGTGTGATTGGCTGGATCAGCCAACCTTAGGAAAAGCAACGCAAAAGAAGGCGGGATCCTAAATAGCTTACTGTTGAGGTTGGGAAGAAAAAGTTTCAGTAGTGTTTTCTGCATACGAATAGATTTAGTTGTACACGTGAATACTTTTCTGCGGTTTTACTTGCAAAGGCTGACAGAAGCTGGGAAATTGTAATGTCTTCAACAGAGATTCCTGAGATTTTCAAAGCGTTACTTGAGGGGTCCTTCACTATCCCTACATTTGACGGTAAGAAGAGTCGTAATCATAATCTTATGCACAAATAGTCGATTGATTGTATTGTGCCCGAGTGATCAAAATGTTGTTTAGTGAAACATTGTAACTCGACGAATTTCATACATTTGCTGCGAACACAACCTGTCTGTAGACCATGCCCTGACAAATGGTGGACTGTTCTATAATATATTGCCTAACTTAAACCATATCTCCTCTGTGTGTCTCGGCATAGCTGAGTCAATCAGATCACAAGACTGACCTCAGATTGAATCGACGTGCCAACATTATGTGAATGTGTGGTACAGTTGGCCTTACAATGAAATGTATATCTCAAAACTCAATTATTTTATATGGAAGGCTTGGCCAACAAACAGTATGACACTTGCCTGTGCATAACATGGGTTGTCCATACATTCCCTCGAAGGTAAAACGTGTAAATGTATACTGTATTGCAAACATTTTCTCTACATGAGCACAGTCATTTGTAATTTTTATTAACTGGTTAAATGCGAAAAGTTCCCAGCCTTGTCACACTACACCTGGACTGTGGTTTGACGTTTTGTAGTGTACAGTTGTGGTAAAAAGTTTTGAGAATGTCACAAATACTAATTTTCACCTAGTCTGCTGCCTCAGTGTTGATGATGGCAATTTGCTTATATTCCAGAATGTCATGAAGAGTGATCAGATGAATTGTAATTTACTGCAAAGTCCCTCTTTGCCATGAAAATTAAGTTAATCCCCCCAAAAAAATTTCCACTGCATTTCAGCCCTGCCAAAAAAGGACCAGCTGTCATCATGTTAGTGAAAGTGAATGTCTCATTAAAGGACAATTCCAGCGGAAAATTATCCTAGGGAGTACTAACAAATTGGTACCCTGGAAATCCAGAGATCTCGCGAGAGCACAATTTGAATTTGCTCAGCAAGTTACTCTGGCACCGAGTAATTCTGCTCATTAACTATGCCCTTGTATCCGAGCTGCACCAATCACATCGGTGTATCTGATATAGGCGTGCCAGAGGCTTGTTAAACAGATGACGACACGACAGCTCTGCGACCTCGAAGT
>JACXGM010001263.1:15892-56932 GCA_016801145.1 Umbra pygmaea
GGCAAGAGTTTTATCTACCAGTTAGCTCCGCCATAGGGTTAGTGAAAACCCACTGGTGATTGGTCGTAGTGTTATCCAATTGCGTACAGTGAGATTTTCAAATGCACGCTTGGTGCCGCCCCTCGAGTTGAGTCATTTACATTACTCGAACCCAGACCCTTAATCGTTCAGGATTTGGGTCTGGATTTTTCCAGGCTAACAAATTGGTACTGAGTCAATAGTTTTCTGGGATATGTTTTCATGCAATTCGAATGTACCCAGTTTTAGTGCAAACTGAAAATTACCTTATAACGCTCTTATAACGCTAGTTTTGAGGGCATAGATGAAGTAAAAAGAAATCGATTTTTGTACTACTAACAAGTCTCAAAATAGCACAACACTTCCACTGTAGCATAATGAGGGTCCCTACATGCAAACTGAAACATTGAGAACTTTGTAAGTGTACAGACAGTTTATTAAAAAGATAGTTTAAAAGACAGTACCGTTCGCGTTTACAGGCATGCACCATTTTGGGAAAATAGACTTGACCAGTTGAACCACGAACGCAGTGCTACGTGAGCTGAACTGTGACTTGGAATCTTCCATGTCAAGACTCAGAGTCAAAGACAATTTGCTTATAGTTCATCTCACAGCGGGGGGGCTGACTTCTGGGAAGCACACTGTCTGCAACTACTATGGCAACAACACAGCAAGTTGAGGGAGCAGGGCTGTAAGAGGACTGTTATTTATAAGGCAATGGCTTCAACATGGTGAATGTGTTATTACATGTCTGACCATGTGGCCTCAAACACAAACTCACCAGGAACAAAAAAGAGCATTAACAACTCCACGCAGTTCCCTATCGGTCTGACAGCGAGAAAGCAGCAGACAGTACAGCAGGTAAGAGGCTGAGTTTTGTGACTAACATTATCAGCTGTTATTAGCTTGCATGCATGACTTGTTAAATTGATACCATGGCAACTTGCAGAATAGAACACAGGCAGTGTCAAGTCATTTAGGGTGCAATATGCTCTGTTAGAATTTTTTTGCTTCCTGCAATATTCTGGGGCCTACCTGGAGATGCTGGCTAACAGTTAGCCCAATCAGCTAGTCCTATTGTAATTAACCTGCATATGATTCAGTTCTGTGTCATGGCAGTGTGATAAGATCTGTTTGGCTTCCATCATTAATGTTTGTTTGATTCTAGCATTATAGCGGCTTTGGTTCGAAGAGTGTATCTGTAGAAGACACAGACATTACCCAAAACACTTTAGTCCAAAAATGTAATAGGGCTGATATAATACAGGCTGAGACTGTTGAAGCAGTGCAGTGAATGAGGTTAAGACAAGCTGTTTTTCTGTTGCACTGACTTGTTCTTCTCTCTGCAGTAAGATATTTCACCTGAACATCACAGTGAAGGAGCACTTGGTGTCACAGCTTTGGACCAGCAGTCTGTTGCAGTTTCCACACATGCTCACTGGGTCACATCACAAGCTGGACTTGGACAAACATCTGATTCTGTAACCACTGAATCAATGGACACCACTAGACTCAGGACTCTCCCTCTCTGAAACATTACCACTTTATTAAAAGTCCTGTGTTTTATTTTAGCTTGTACATTTTTTATTTCATATGATCTAATTCCCCTACTTTTTATTTTGCTTGTAATATATTTCTATTCCCTACTACTGAACATTTCTGTAATTGCTGCTGTGACACCTGCATTTATCCAATAGGGAATCAATACAGTCCTATGTTATCTTTTTTTGCCGCCAACTATAACTATGATAATTCAGTTATGATTATGCAGTTAATCGTTTGTTCTGTGGAAGAATCTGAATTTGTTGAGACAGCAAAATGATCATAGGCATAACAATACTGTTTAGGTTTTTACATTATGTTTCAAATTATAACAAAAATGTTAAAATAAGTGTTCTTTATAAACTATTGTTACAATGAAAGGTTCCCACATCTTGAAATCAGCTCCATCATGACACACAGGTCTTAACTGATGTCACCTCACTACGAGTCCTGAACAGTGAACTTTAATTTCACACGAGGCAAGTTTACATTTCATCCAAGACAATGTTTTATCTTTCTCTTTTTGAGAAGCACGGTATAATATGGGGCCTTTAATAGTATTGTTATGAAAAGGAAAATTACAGATCTACAGTAACTATAAGCAGCGATACTGTGGAAGTTGTGGAAATGAGAGACGAGCAGCTTCTTTCTGACTATCCTTCATGCTACACATCTGTGTAGTGAGCAACAAAGCGGTGATACAATTTGTGAATTTCAAATCAGTGGCTAAAAACCTAGCATTAAATTCTTCAAAAAAGTCACGTTATTTTTTGTTGCTTTTAATATAAAGCAGTGCAATCAGGAAATGTTGGGTCTTCATCAGCAGCAACTTTACAAGACGCCTATACACAAACAGAAAATGTAAAATGAAGATATAAAAACTAAAATCCGAAATTAATTTCATTTAAGCTACAAACATACTGTTTTTTTAAGCTACAAACATACTGTGATCTAACACAATGAGACTTTTACTAACAAAAAAACATTTCTCTCCTGCATATGTCTTGGTGCCTGTCAAGCATCCTTATTCCCCCACACATAGAGTAGCCAGTGCTTTTTAATAAGCCTTTTTCACAACAAATGTACTATTGTTGAAACTGAGTAAACTTATTTCTGGTCTGTAGTAATAGCTTTGGCAATGGACGTTGAGCAAGTTTATTTCCACCTCTTTAACATTGCCAAACATTTATTTGGATTATGTGTTACGAATTATAGACGTTGGATCCATAACAAAAAATAAATTAAAATGTAGAAGGACTACAAATTCAGTTTTAAGATTTGTCTTAGTTAATTTACATGTTATTGATAGTTAATCTGTAGATGCATTACAGACTATTGAAATCAAGTGTTACCACAATTTCTAACTTAATAAAAAAGTGTCACTATCATAATCAGCTGAATGAAAATATATCATTTGTCAGGAGGAGTTGGATAGCCTTTTTCAGCAGCTGCTTAATTTATATTATTAGCATTATTAGCAGTAACGCAGAAGTTAGCAGGTTGGTGATGCTCCATATATTACTGAGTCCACACCCACCCCTTGCGCTTCAAAGTACAGAGTACTCTGTCAGTGATCGGAAATTAATCCAATGACACCAGCAAGGCAAAACTCCAGTTTTTAGGTGTATCAATAATGTTACTCAGCTGGAAACCCAGTCATCACGGTTTAAATGTTGCCCACACACAAATGTAGACCCGCACTTGAATTTAAATGTGTTGCCTTCGTCACGTTTAACAGCTTTTACACTTGTTTTTTAGTATTTTTGTCTGATGGAAAGTCGTGGATTGACAGGTAGGGACGTTTAATTTGGTTATTACAACATGGAGGCACACTACATTCAGTTTTGTCCTTGATCTCCTATGTTATATTTTACCCCAGTGTTACCCATCTATGAGTGTGAAAAAGGCCTATTAGTACATACACACACACATGACGACGATGAGGAGGTTGCTATATACAGAACGTCCAGTGCCTGCCTCAATAATAACGCTAGCTCTGGTTTTGCCACCATAGCTAGCAGCAGGATTTGCCGAGGCAGAGCACATCAATGAGGCAGAGCACTGCCACAGTGGTTCCTCAGTTTGGACTTTCTCGTGACTATATATATACACACGTGTGTATATATATATATACTGCTCTGCCATACTCAGTGTGCTTCCCAGCAGTCAGCTCCACCTACTGTATATAAGGTGCCCCTGCACCCCATTTGTTTCATATCAAATCAAATCATTACCAAATGCTAAATCCAGATGGAAATGGCAAATGCTAAATTCAAATGGAAGTGCCAAATGATAAATAAAAATGGAAAAGGTGACTCTTAAAATGCCGAAAGGCAATTGCCAAATTTAAAATTTAAAAGATAAGATTACAAATTGAAAATAATAAAATGCAAAGGCTAAAATTTAAATATATTAATTTTAAATGCAATTAACGCATGATTTTTCCTAGTAGCATAGTAAAATAATATTTTTTTATTTGATCTCCCTTCATTTTCTCTTTGGACTTTCAATTGGAATTATGAATAAATATATCCTCCATAAATGTAATGTATGAGTTTCATTTTCTTATTATAGCTACATTATTTTTATTGCATATTTCCATAAAACTACTGCACAGTTCATTAAAATAATTGTCTTCTACCACACACCTTTCTATTTAAGGCCTCCAAGTAACGCGGTTTTCTCACTGTACAGCTGCCTCCTTACAGCCATAGGTTTGAGTCCTGATCATGGAATACAAACATGGCGAGGGATTCTCGAACGCCTTGTCTCATTGCGCTTTAGCAACTTCCTTGCAGCAGGCATAGGTTGTGACCTTTCTCTCTCTTTTATTTTTTTCTTGATTTTCCTCAATTCTTCTCCCCTCCCAATTCCCACTGACCCTGCCTTGTCGGCAGCTCAGCAAATCCGAGGACAGATGCGGGATGGTAAGGAGCGCTCACATGTTTCATTCAACCACCTGCCACGAGCCAGACAATGTTTTTTTCTTTTTCTTTTTTTTTGCACTGCTCATCCAACACGGAAGCCTTTAGTTAGCCCATGTACGGAATGATTACGTTCACCAACAATACTTCTGCAGTTGTATTTACAGGTCCCTGATCTGCACACAAGGAGATGCTGGAGAGAAACGTGGCAATATAGATAATCCAATTTATCGATCCCAAATCCCAGGTAGCGCTATACCAATTTGTGCTGCCTTGTGCTGGAGGTTCCCTGTAAAAAAGATATAGTCAGGTTCGAACCACTGAATATCATCAGCAACAATCGTTAACAGAAGTTGCAACACTCTCCCCATATAGATTGTATGAAGGACAAAAAATAAGGCCTAAGTTTGAGCGTCTTTTTAGACTCAGTCCAAAAAATATTGTCTTTCTCATCTGACTAGCTATGCATCAATAAAAACATTTAAGCTATGTGTCTTGTGAATAAACTAAATTGCTATTTTTTCCACCTCATTCGATATAAATTTCAGTAGCTACTGTTCATTTTTATATGCAGTAGCTTTCATACTGGTAAAAATGGCTTGGAACGTAGATAAGCAAGTGTCCTTTAGTAAGCCAACAACTGTATCAAGATATTTAAATCATTTTACTAGCTGGCTCTACTTAACGTATGTTATCAACAGTGTGGTTCGTTAACAAAATTAGTTTGAACATTGCAGATAAACAATTTAAGAATAGAGCAGATTCAATACCTGTTTTATTTTACAGTTGTTTTTTGCACTACACAACATACTGATTTCTACCTGAAAGCTAGGCTTGAGATTCTTCCATTAGCACTATTTTATAAGCAGGGAGAGATTAAATAATTTAAATTAATAACACCTGAAAAACAACTTTGAAACTCCACTGAAATACTGTAGTCACACCGCACTCCCCTCTGTCACATTCTTAGAGCAAAAATAAGTTGCAACACCCACTCGCATTTTTCACCATGCCCCCTAATCAAACATTTAGAACCAAACATTTCCCACTAGTAATTATAATTCGAGGCTTATCCAAGTGGATTTTTTTCGCCAGTCGTATGCTGGTATTTATAAAATAGAAGGACTATTAACGCCTATAGTGTGTTTATATAGTACTTTTAGTTGCGTTAATAGTAGTAGTTAATTTAACAGTAATAGGTAGAGTTGCTTTACCCTCCCAACACATTTTCTTAATATATGCATGGTTACAAACGATATATAACTCAGTCAACCAATAGGAGGTTACGCTTAGCCATACGTCGGCCAAATATTGTAATATTCATTATTGCAAAAAAAGCACCTATCAGAGCCGGCTGTTGTGTATATTATACTGTAGGTGTGGTCTTCCTCTTAACACTTTTCTTTTATTTTGATGATAGCGTCACACTTTGAAGATTAATGTGTCGTGGTTACATTAAAACATTTATCCCGTTAGTGAGTTTACTGTTTTTAAAAGGATACTTTTGTTTGACTGGCAGGATTTTCTAGTACAGTAGCCTAACCTAGCACAGGCTTTCTTGTTGCCTGTTTTTAAATTGATGCGTAGCATTTATCCTGCAAAAATGGCTGCAGAGCCGATCAGCACCAAACTCGAAACATCAGTGTGCGCACCATTTGCGTTTCCCGGTGTTTTGAAGAAGGTCATGGAAATGCCCCCACCGGTTTTGCTAGAGGGCGACGATGGTAAGTCTAGAGAATTCTGTGTCGTCGTTGCAGATACAGTTTGTTGACAACACGGAAGAAGCGTGACGAAGTTACGATAAGTTCCTTCTATTGCTGCCGTTAGTGTTACCCTTAGGGCATCCTTGTAATGACACCCTGGCCTGAATATTTTTTCCTTTGTAAAATACAAATGACCAAACTATTACATTCTGGCTGTCCTCATTCTGCCCTTCCTCCAACTTGCCCTCTTTACAATTGAAAATGAAATCACCATTAGTTTGTCACAATGTTTTTAGTTTCCACCAAATCGTCGGTGTCATATATGTACATCTTCAATTGGTTGAAAGACAATCTACTTGTTGACCTAATACCAGTTTCATCTGCACTGTTCATCCAGCAGGTCATAACATTAACCAATGCTCATCTGTTTTGCTGCCACAGACAACGACAAGGAGAAGCTACTAATAGGCGACAATGTGGACCTTGGAGGAGGGAGTGGGATGGGTCCATCAGCCGCCCTCACGCCTGCCATCTGGGACAAGACTATCCCGTACAATGGTGAGACTTTCCATCTGGAGTACATGGACCTTGAGGAGTTCCTGATGGAGAACGGCATCCCCACGTCACCGTCAACCCTGGAAGATGCTTTTAAAAATGAGGATGAAGAGAACAACACAGAGCCTAACAGTACACCAGCTGTTGTCAAGACAGACCCTGTTGCCCTGCTGTCCGTTTTGGAGCTGGAGAAGTGTGAAGGACAGGGTGCCGCCCTCATTTGCCCTGATATCGCAGCCAACACAGGTAAGCTACACCTGTGATGTCATCAGAGTTTCATTCTCTAATGTTGTTATTATAGAATTTCACTGTTTGTACATTGTGTACATAGTTTGTGTATTTTAAGTCCAAATTTGGGAGGCTGTTCGGGTGCTGTGAAAACGTAGTGGTCGTTACAAAAATCTATTTTGTGTTCTCTGTTTGTTATTTTCTGTGATGTAGCATTTTGTCTAACTACTGGAAATGCATACTACAATTTATTGCTAAAAGAAAATATGGGTGAAGAAGACAATTTCCTTAATTACACCAGACTATTTCTCATTGCATTTACTAGTGTAAATTCCATATTACAAGTTAAAATCTGTTTACTGTAGTCTAAAATGTTTCACATTGTTAGATATATTTATGAATGGATTTAGAAATTAACTTTAGCTAAGTACACTACATTGTGCTTAGAGGTAGATTTAGTGTACTGCAACAATTTCTATTTTAAAGCATTTACTAGCTTCTTCACTGACAATCTGTAAAAAATAATGTGGCCAGAAATTAAAGATAAAATCAAGATTGTTTATTTTTAAGTAGACAGTGTTAGAAATGTAAATTCTATCTATGTGGGTGGTTACAACAATGGTTTACTACAAGGTTACAGACACTGACTTTAGCAAGTCTTTGTCCTATCTAAACAGCTTTTCCCCAAAAATATGTATCATGAAATACATGTTCTACAGCTTTTGGAAGCTGGTCACTGAAAGAAAAATTTAGTTCGGTTTTCACCCTGTGCTATTCCACACAGCACAAAATGAAGACCATTTAAAATGTAGAAAGCCAATTTGAGTTACATGATTTATTTTATTAGAATCCTGTTCAATACTGGGAAGCCACATACATGGTTCCAGAACAGGACTTTATCCATCAACCCATAATAAAGTTTGTAGCATTTGCCCATCAACACAACCTGTATATGTGAACCACAAATGTACCGTAATGCAAGAACATCTGTATCTTCCTCAGAGGTTGTGACTGACACGGACAGGCTGACCCCAGAACCCATCGACCCAGAGGAGATCGAGGTGGATGTGAAATTTAACCCCGACCCGACAGATCTGGTTCTATCCAGTATACCTGGAGGAGAACTTTTCAACCCACGCAAACACAAGTTCTCAGAGGAAGAACTCAAGCCACAGCCCATGATCAAGAAGGCTAAAAAGGTGTTTGTACCAGAGGATTCTAAGGTAGGTCAAAGACAAGAGATAGGAAAAAGGGATAGGGGTGGAAGGTGTGTTTACAGCCTTTTCAAATTCCGAATTGAAAAATTAGGTTTGGGCCAGACATTTTGTTTTTATATCTAATTTTGTATTTCTTCAGTTCATACTTATTCAGTAATTTAGAAGGTTGATTGTAAAGTCTTTCACTTGGTATAGAAATGGAGGATAAAGGATGGTTTGAGTAACCTAGCTATAAACCTACATACATAAAGCAGTGACGTTGAATTGAGTAACCTAGCTATAAACCTACATACATAAAGCAGTGACGTTGAATTGAGTAACCTAGCTACAATTCTACATACATAAAGCAGTGACGTTGAATTGAGTAACCTAGCTATAAACCTACATACATAAAGCAGTGACGTTGAATTGAGTAACCTAGCTATAAACCTACATACATAAAGCAGTGACGTTGAATTGGAAGCATGCTCTAATCATCAATGCAGATTTAATTAAAAAACAATAACATTTTGTCATTATTTATAGTTTCTTTACTTTCTCATACCTCTCAACCCCTTTACTTTAGGATGAGAAGTACTGGCAGAGGAGAAACAAGAATAATGTGGCAGCGAAACGTTCACGCGATGCACGGCGATTAAAAGAGAACCAGATCACAGTGCGGGCAGCATTTCTTGAGCGAGAGAACACGGCGCTACGGCAAGAAGTGGCTGAGCTACGGAAGGATTGTTCCCGGAGCAAGAACGTTGTGGCCCGCTATGCTGCCAAATATGGAGAGCTGTAAGGCAATTACAACAGCCAGCTGCAGGCTGTAGCACCCAGAATGCATCATTCCTTCTATTTTGGTCAGAAGTAGCAACATCCTTGGGTTATGGTGGTCGTCAGTCATAAATTCTCACTACTGTGCGACTCACATTACCGGCATACTACGAGATAATTGACAACTCCATGAGCTCATAGAGAGAGTGTAGGAAAGAGTTGCAACTGCGTAATATTAAGGTGGAAAATTAGGCATATTACTATAACATGAACACGTTAACAGATTTTCTCATATATTACACACTATCTTCAATATAACACATCTCACTGGTAGAATAGGTGAATTTTTAGAATTTATCTGATATATGTTAACTCTCACTTCACCTCAGGTTAAATCCATGTTGTCCTTTTCTGTTAAATCATTGTTTTTCTCTTTTTTTAAGTGCGCCACTGGAAGGCCAGTAGACAGATTGAATAATTGATTTATTTTCTCAATGATAAAATAAATAAATCAAAACTCAATACTGTTTGATGGATCAGAAGATGAAGAAGAAGAAGAGGAGTATGTATGTGGAGTGAATAATGATGCCATGTTGATACTGTGGAATTACATGACCTTTGTTTATATTTTTTATTTTACTTTATTTTGTGGGTGGATTTTAAAGCCTTCTGTTAAATGCATTACAATTACTTTTTTATTATGTTTTGTACTCAATTTTCTGTTAAAGGGATGATTGTGTTCATATTTTCAGGGATTGGGATTGTTCGGGTGAGGTTAGATTACATGTTTGTTAGTAAACAAAAAAAACACTTACAATTACATTTTTTATGTGTATACTAACCAATGTCTTGTTGATAAGCAGTTATGGTTAAATTAACCTTGCTTTCTAGGTTATCATTTTTGTTACCATCCGTTACCGTGTCAGGTCCATGTGCTATCTTTTCATATTACTCTGCTAATAATACGCAGTTTTAGGCTTTTTTCATGAACACATTAGGATCGGTTGGGGTTTTAGTCTGTGGGTAATAATGGATTTATCTAATTATACTATTGACTCTGAATACTGATATCCAATAAGTTAATATGGCTACAATTACTACAGAGTAGTATTTCCAAAACTATGTATAAAAGACATCCATTGCATATCTCTTGTACTTAATAACTCTTAATCCAAACTGTATATAATAGTTGGTAATATCTCAGTTTCTGCCTTCAGTTCCCTGTCCGCAGGTATTGTACACCTATGGTTGGATTTTCTCTCCTGGTTCTCATTATTTTGTTCAACAGGTTGCAAAAAGCTATGTACAGTATAGAATCCACTAATGCATGTAAATAGTAACATAGGTATATTTTTTGACTTATTCATTGTTTTAAAATATAATGACACAAAATACATTATGGTTCACTTGGGATATCTGCATTTTATCACGTTTCCCGAAACTTCATAACAAACTCTCCCATTTTCCCCTGTGGACTCCTGTGTAAGTCATTTATCTGTGAGGTTTTTTTTCTACCACAGCCATGCCGGTATGAACAGGTACCACATCAATGTTAAAAATCTGACATGTCTACAGTGCATCCGGAAAGTATTAACAGCACTTCCCTTTTGTTATGCTACACCCTTATTTTGTGATGGAAGAAATTCATTATTTCTCTAAAAATTCTACAATCAACACCCCATAATGACAATGTGAAAGAAGTGTGTATGAAATCTTAGCAAATTTAATAAAAATGAAAAAAACATGTAAATAAGCATTTACAGCCTTTGTTCAATACTTTGTAAGCAACTATGGCAGCAATTAAATCCTCAAGTCATTGAGTATGATACTACAAGCTTGGCACACCTGTTTATGGGCAGTTACTCCCATTCTTCTTTGCAGGATCTCTCAAGCTCCATCAGGTTGGATGGGAAGCATCAGTGCACAACTATTTTCAGATCTCTCCAGAGATGTTCAAGTCTGGGCTCTGGCTGGGCCACTCAAGGACATTCACAGAGATGTCCTGTAGCAACTCTTTTTTTTATCTTGGCTGTGTGCTTATGGTTGTTGTCCTGTTGGAAGATGAACCTTCGCCCCAGGCTGAGGTCCAGAGTGCTCTTTCAGCAAGCATGTCTCTGTTCATTGCTGCATTCATCTTTCCCTTGATCCTGACTAGTCTCCCAGTTCCTGCCACTGAAAAACATGCCCACGGCATGATGCTGCCACCACCATGCTTCACTGTGGGGATGGTATTGGCCAGGTGATGAGCGGTGCCTGGTTTCCTCTAAACATGACTCTTGCCATTCAGGCCATAGAGTTCAATCTTTCTTTCATCAGACCAGAGAAATTAGTTTATCATGGTTCTGGGAGTCCTTCAGGTGTCTTTTGGCAAACCCCAGACGGGCTCTCCTGTGCCATTTTATTGAGGAGTGGCTTCCGTATGGCCACTCTACCATACAGGCCTGATTGTTGGAGTGCTGCAGAGATGGTTGTTCTTCTGAAAGGTTCTTTCCACAGAGAACTGCTGGAGCTCTGTCAGTGACCATCAGGTTCTTGGTCACCTGCCTGACTAAGGCCCTTCTCCACCGATCGCTCAGTTTGGCTGGGCGGACAGCTCTAGGAAGAGGCCCGGTGGTTCCAAAATTTTTCTGTTTAAAAAAAAGTTCAGTGCAGTGAATACTTTCCGGATGCACTGTATGTCTACAGTAACTACAAAACTTGTTACTTTGAAATTTTAAAACAGTTCTTAACAGAAAATATGGTTTTGTTTTTTTAATGTGCTGTTTAAAAAATAAATATTTTAACCAAACCAGTATTTCTTAAATCGGTGTGGTTTCAATTATGCTCTTAGTTTTGACATGGATTTTTAAATGTCTGGGCCGAAATGTAATTCAGTGCCCAGACTATCTTAAAAGGCAATGATGTGTCAATTATTACCAATCAGATGCTAAACCTCATGTCTCCAGGGTTTTGCTCTTTATTGTTGCCTCGATAACAAGCTCCCTAATTCCTGCTCATTGAAGAGAAGGCAGGAGGTATCCGCTTAACTTGTGCCTCGTGTTTTACGAAGCATTCTTTTTTTTCTTGCAATCGGTTCTGTGTGTGTCAGAGGTTGTAACCTTTTCATTCATTTAATATTTGTTCACTCCAGCAACATCTGAAGAGAAGGCAATCCTTTGTTGATTATGATATTTGTAATAATTGGTATTTCAGTGTGCTATGAAGGCAGTTTCCAGCCCCAGTCATTTTTACCTTTACTTAATCTGTTCTAAAATGAATTGCTTAATAAACACCATCAAAATGTTCTGACTTAATAGGCCTTTTATTGATATGAAAGGAATGTGTGTAAAAAATTACTAAAATGTCAGAAGCTCCCAGACAAGCTCAAGTTTCTTTTCAATGTCTTGATTTTATATGCTATCATAATGTTAACAACGTAATTTATTGCTTTTAAATAACCAATTTCTGGATTATTTTTCATGTTTTTTGGAACTGATCTCCTGCTGAATTACACAAATATTTAAATGGAGACCATGTTATTAGAAACTTAAAAGACAAATAAACTTTTTTGTCATCAGACACTTATCCAGAGCGAATAGGGACATTCTCCCTGGAGCAACATAGGGTGAAGTGCCTTGCCCAAGGACACAATAACATTTGGCACAGCCGGGATTCAGACTACCATACTAGTCCATCTCCCTAACAGCTGAGCCATCTGACCCTCTATAATACCTGATTGTCTGTGAATTTTGTAATGCATTGCTCAAGGTCAAGGACCATGGTACCAGAGGCAGCAACAATGCATTCAACTTATATAGCGCTTTTCTTCCAAGGAACCCAAAGCGCTTTTACACAGTGAAGGGAAAAGCCCACCTCATCCACCACCAATGTGTAGCACCCACTTGGGTGATGCAAGGCAGCCATTTTGCACCACAACACTCACCACACATCAGCTATCAGGTGGAGAGGTGAGTAGTTAACTATGCCAATTAGGAAGGAGAGGGATTATTAGGTGGCCATGATTGAAGTGAGAAGCCTGATTGGGAATTTGGCCATGACACCGGGGTTAACACTCCTACTCTTACGATAAGTGCCATGGGATTTTTTATGACCACAGAGAGTCAGGACACCCGTTTAAAATCCCATCTGAAAGACGGCACCCTACACAGGGCAGAGGTCCCCATCACTGCCCTGGGGCATTGGGAAAGATCTTTAGACCAGAGGGAAGAGTGCCCCCTACTGGCCCTCTAACACCACTTCCAGCAGCACTCCCATCCAGGGACTAACCAGGCCTGACCCTGCTTAGCTTTAGAAGCAAACCAGCAGTGGAATACAGGGCTCTATGCTGCTGGCAATATGAAAGGTTCTTTGAAGCAGGGTGTTGATTTCATTAGATTTTATGTAAACAGTGCTCAATTTTATCGTTATAGAGAAAAAGATTCAGAACTATTTATAGATTGATTGGGATGTTAAATCACTAGGATCTCACTTCACCTGCTTTTGTAATTTTAATTAAAAGCACCAGTTGAAAAGCAAAACACTGCATGGACTATGCCAGAGTTTCCAACTCATAGACTAGGAAGGCCTACGCTTGCTCTACCTTATCAATAATTATACCCACCTGGTGTACCAGGTCTAAACAAGTCCCAGATTAGAGGGATTCAATAAACATATGGAGTGGAACTGCCTTGGAGGACCACATGAACTAGGCAATCTTTGGAATCGGTTTGATACTTCTGTCACAGAGATTTAGTTTAATATGATTGGTCCACACACCATATCTTCCACAATTTCAAGTTACTGGGAGGGTTTTTGAGAATTTCAAACAACCTTTGAATCTTCAATTATGGGGTATTCCTAAGTTTATTAATAACTAAATAAAACATTGAAAGAAATCAACACCCTGCCTAAAATTGGGGGAATACAGTTTGGTAATCCTGGGGGCCTTATAATGTGTAGAAGAAATCCTGAAACCAGTAAAATTTCAAAGGGTTTTGGAGGGTAGTGTTTAATCTATTTTCCAACACTTGAAAAACTCCCTGGACTCAATCAATGTAAATTGGCCATTGAAGAGTTATAAACACATCCCAAACTAATGGTTAGAGGTGAAAACAACATTTGTTGGAATGCACCCCTGAAACTTTGACGATATTAAACATGTTGCTGCTGAAAACAGTCCCAAACACTCAGACCAAATACTAGCATCAGGTCATCTATACTTTCCTACAGGGAATGAGGGGGGTCACAAGGGACCCCCCTGTAATATTTTTACATTATATAACTGGTGCAGGGAAAATTCTGCAATTGTTTAATTATCTAATATTTGTTTAATGGTGATGCCTGTGTGGCATTTTACGTATGGCTACTGTACGTCATGTACATATGAATAAAACATTGATGAAAACTGAGAACAAATACAAGGTGTTTTGGATGAGGTTCAGGTGTTTGTTGGTAATATTTCACATTTGCTCTCTGTAGTAATATTTGCTATCAACACACTGACCCAAAATACAATAGCCTTTATAGGAAAGCAGCAAGGCCAAAGAACACAACATGAATAGCCTTTCAGGAAATGAGTGGTTTCTTTGCTTATGTGCAAAGCGCTTTTGTACTTGCTCTTCTAAAAACGGTTAGATGACAGGACTTGTGTAACACTCAGTCACTGTTGCATAAGCCACACTGAAACTGTGAAATGATGCCCCCTAGTGGGGAGATAACGACAGACATGATCACAGGAACTAGCAAACACCAGCAATGATCGACAGCTAAAAGCTAAACCCAACAGCACCTATAAATCTTGTGAATGTGTTCTATGGAAGAACAAATGCTTTTGTCAAAATAAAGTATAGATATGTTAATTAGATTTACATTTATGGATATAACATGAAACAACTAAATCAGACATTGCTTAACCAGGAGGGTGCAACAGTTATTGTGTGAATGTTGTGTCAGGTGGTAAATGAGAGATGTCTTTACTAATATTTTCCAATTCTTATTTCACAACATCAAAATGAATAAATAATTACCTATAAAGTTGGAAAAAATACATATATAGCAGTAATATAAAAAACTTTATTGTACTGTCAAAACATGTTCACAAAAAGAGGTAAAAACATTTAAACAAAAACCAAAGCAAAGCACGTTGGACTGTCCGCCCTTCACCGCTTCTTGAAGCCATACTTCTTCCGTTCATAGAACAGGTCAGTCTTTGAACTACCCAGGTTCACAATCTTGGGACAACCGTCTCGCTGCAGAGTAGACAGACAGAAAAGCTGTTTGTTAGTGCTGGTGTTAACTGGATGGCTTAACTAAAAGTTATAAAAGCAAACATTGATCATTGATACACAGTGTTTTGTTTTTTGTTTTGTTTAACAAACTATATTTCAAATCACCATATGGCACTATCACGCAGACACATTTGTACACTACAATCAACATCGTAATAAATTTTCTGCATCTTCAAGATGGAGGACAACCTTGCATACCACTGTCCTCCTCCAGCAAGGCAACTGGCAGGAGCGTTTCCAGTTTAGTATTCATTGACAATTTGTTCGATGAAATCTTTCTACTGAGCTGTCAAATCTTTTCTTGCAATCCCATAAACCCATAGGTGAAAGCCACGTATTAGCTCTTCCGCGGTGGTACATCAATTTCCGATTCTGGTGCCGTACAGGAAAGCACTGCACAACTTGGATAATTTCAACTCTTGCGACACACCCGCCGCACCGCATCCACATTCTGCCAGATCCCGTAGATTTGCCGCAGTGGTGCGGATTGCTTCTTATTGAAATGAATGGACTTCCGCTAGAATGCAACCAATTTGCCGTGCCTGGTGTGATTCTAGCATAAGTCCATACACTGCAGACCTTCAACGCTGAATTTGCATCCAGGTCAATCACATCCTTGGATGTGATTGAAACCCTTTTCAATCACATCCAACACAATGGTGAGCTCAGTCCAGTGATCCTTTGCTCCAGACACAGCCAATCCCTGTTCACACTAAAAGCCAAAGGACACACCCATGTACCAACAGTTGAACAGGTTCAAATTAGAATTTCTTAATTTCTCAAAATGTACAAAAATCAAGACAAGATGTATGAGACTACAGTAGTTCACAATGAGTCCTGCATCCTTTTCTGGAGTAGGTGTACACTTAAAATGTCCCCTCCCCCTGAAAAATTCACTAGTTTGTATAAAAGGCAATAAAGGGTGCCAATTGGATCTCAGAATGTCAGTTGGACCCACCCACCCACCATATTACTGATGTACTGCATGTGAAACATAAATACATACATACTATTCAAAAACTAACAGAAGAGTCAATCCTTCAGAAAAACATAAAACAAGAAATTGGGGACTGGTGGCATCCTGCTTGTGATCAAGACGGAGACTACAAAACACATTCCTGTTATCTTCACTTTAATGACATCTGCACTTCCTCACTCACCCTCACGTCTACAGCGGTATCAACACCCTTCACCAATACAATGCTTGCACCAGGGGGAGTGTACAAGGGCACAACTCAGATAGAAGGGTAGAGAACAAGGCAGTCAAAGTCAAAGTTGTTTATTTATTTAGTTGTCCATTTATTTAAACTATTCCTGAGCCAGTACACAATGGTAAACTAGTTATCTCGCTCTTCATTTATTAATGCTACTAGTCCAGTACCCGTGCTCTGTCTACCACTTGTTGTCTGTTGCTGGTTGAGCTTTGCATGTGTGGGATTCTGAAATCTCCTTAAATTCTTGTGGTTCTGAGGTGTATTTCACATTTTAACTGCCAAAGCTCCGCTGCTCTCTGTGTCTGGTCCTGCGCTGTGCTCACTAAATGTGCAGTGTGAGGGGACGTGGCCAGCGGCTGGAGTGACAAAAGCCAAAGTGTGCTTCTTTTACCGATATATTTACCGATATCTTTTGCATTTCTAATCCAAACAATGTCAAACCGCACTTACTCGTGCCCGTAGCAAAACACCTGTCAAGTTTGAAATTCACCGGACTAACGGTTCGAGAGATATGCGCATAACACACATACAGGCAGATGTTCCTGCAATTTATAGATGGATGCGCTATTTTCCTTTCATTAAGTGACATGCAGTCATATTTAAGTACAGATGTTGCCTAACTGTTTTTCTCTGCCTCCAAAAGCTTTAGAGCAGGAACAGACCATGTTGTTGTAACGATAGTTCTTAATCTTTATAAAATGTTTGCAAAATATATATTTTATATAGGTTTATTGTGCAGCCGTATGTGATATTTTTTTTAGACATAATACTTGTTATTATACTGGCCCTCTAATCCATAACTCTATAGCAGTTTTGTTTTAGCTGGGCACCTTGTTTTAGAGGCTGTCATTTAAAATGAGTTGAGGTATTGACATTAATAGGCTACTCCAAAATGTTAAATATGTTGCATTTAAACCATTATTGTGTAGACTAGTGTGTTCTGGATCATTAACTTGCGAATCAGCTTTACTCTGTGAGAACGAGGTGACTGTAAGACACCTATATGAGCTTTATACCGAATTTACACGGTGGACGATAATACAGTCAATGGGCAGCGTACGTAAAATAAAAGCAAGAAAGTTGGTGACGGCAAAATCAATTGAACAGGACGGTATGCATTGCTATGATGATATCTGTTAACAAATGTATATTCCACATCTTTTGGTTACACATTAGACTATAATAAATGTGTTTTACAAAGAAATTACTGTGCTGTGGGTAACCATTTAGTACCCCTACTATCATTTAAAAAATACAGCTAGATACCTAGCATTAATAGAAGTGTTAGACTTTCGTCTAACAGTCTGAATTAGTCAACATCTGGTTTATCTTTATGCTGTGGCAGACGGCAAAAGTTTAATTGTATTAATATTGGTGGCAAATATTGTTAACTGTGACATCGGAAAGCCTTCACCACCAGGCTCAAATCAATTTAGTGCTTTGCTCCCATTGAAAACAATGACATCCGGTTTGCCTGCTACTGTTGACCACTTCCCATGTAAACGCAGCAATAATCTGTAAAAACCTGGTGATAGTAGAACACCTATGTCAGTTTAACTCTGTGAGAACCAGGTGACAGTAGAACACCTCTGTGAGAACCAGGTGACAGTAGAACACCTCTGTGAGAACCAGGTGACAGTAGAACACCTCTGTGAGAACCAGGTGACAGTAGAAAACCTCTGTGAGAACCAGGTGACAGTAGAAAACCTCTGTGAGGACCAGGTGACAGTAGGACACATACATCTTTCTCCTGGATGGTGCACTCCTTGCAGTAATAAGCATCAGAAACCCCAGGACCTCCACAGATGACACATCGACCCTGGTAGGAACCGTAGTTGCATTCGTCGCAGATACGCACCAACGTGCAGGGCCTCACATACGAATCACAGATCACACACTTTCCATCACCTGAAAGTGAGCAGAGAGTGATACATACACATGTTCATTAGCTTTTCAAATGGAGCAATACATATGACCGGTAAACTAATCCAGAGTGTTTATTATGAAACAACTTGAATATATAGGGGATATTCTGAGATTGAAGACAAAACTAAATTAACATCAATGTGTGGGAGTCTGGGACATTTCCTGAGACATATAATATTCTAGTCATGAAGCAGAGATTCAAACTTATTAAATGGAACTTACATTTCTCACACAATCGTCCAATAGCTGAAATGTAAACAGAAAAATCTGTGAGAACATGACCACAAGCACATTTGCAGTCAGTGAGACAGTTTGTTCAGGTTTTTTGCTTTTACACAAATTTTTAAAACTTGTTGCTACTTCTAGGGGTACTTTGGATTACTGCAGGGGGTACCCGAAAATTTTTTAATTCCTAAAATAATTATACTATAATAATGAATGAATGAATGAATGAAGTAATGGAATCTAAACATTTGAAATGTAGCCTTTAAATGTTTTGGTTTAAAAAATGTTGTTTAGTGAATCTATTACTGCTGGCACTGTATTGTACCTCTTTATATAGACGTTTTTCTACCAAAAATGTTTTGCGCTGGTCAGGGGGTACGTGGTGCTGGTCAGGGGGTACTTGGCTTAAAAAGGCAATTCAAAGGGGGTACAATATTGAAAAAAGTTTGAAAACCACTGCACTACACCACACAGAGCCCTGCTTAAAGTTAGTATTTCTGATAGCTTACACACAATTAATATTGTTCATTCCTATTTCTGCTTATGGCCAAATAATTTATTGGATTAAAAACACTTGAAAACAGTAAAAACTAGGGATTCCAAATAATTATTTGAAAAAGGTCTAGAGTATGAAAATGGGGAGCTTTCCAAACAGCAGCACTGGCGTTAATACTTTTATCACCATTCCAACAATTAAAAATTATAACATCCTTAAAGATGCAATATGAGACTTTTGATTAACCAATTTTGTGGTGAATGTGAATAAAATATGTTGTTAATATGTGCATAATCTAGTACTAGTAAATTCATCATACTTGTAATTCTAACTTTGAATGTATATGTACATTTTTATTTTATGTAGGCTATATTATTCAGGAGTCTTTTTGGCTCAACAATGTCACTTACACAACAACCAGTAGTGGCCAAAATCTTATTTTTAAGCTACATCTTTTAGGGAAGAAAATTATTTTACTCACACTTGATGTAAATATGTTTAGAATTAGCTGTAGGATTATCGTTGTTTTCAGTTGTACAGTATGAATATTCCAAAGAAAATCAGATCCTTTAAAAAAAGACCTCTCAAGCGAATGGAACAGAATTGAGAGAAGGTCTAAGTTATTTTTGTGTATAATGGCCATAGACCTTGTGGCATGTGTTTTTTAGTAAAATATGAACAGAGAACTTGCCAGGTCTCGATGACATCATACCATAACAGTAGACAAGAGGTTTTCAACCCATGTGCCGCGGCACACAGGACTTCCTAAGTGTGCTGTGATTTTTTTTTAAATCTGAGGTGTTATTTTTTAGTGGGCAATTTATACAGCGCTATGTTCATAAGGCTCTCTTCGTGCTCCAGTGAGGATTTTGCAAGCTGAGGCACCAGAGACCAAACTGTCTCACATCACAAGCTCAGATCATGTTCAATAATCTGATCTGATTTGACAGTGAAGCAATAAAGTTTGCACAAGGACGCACATCTATTGTATGCCATTAATATCTGCTTGTCTGTTACTAAACGTCAAGCAATATAAAACAAAGTTACTTTCTGCCAAGTACGTATGTATGCACACAAGTAGGCTATTTGGAGAAACTTTGCCCAGAATGTTATTTTTTGTTAAATTGCAAACAAAATTGTTAAGCAGTGCTTCAGGGATTGAATATAAAGGTAGAACATTTTCAGTTTGTGTAATCATTGTAATGCTTAGCTACATTTCATTAAAACATCCATCTTCTGGTGTTTACTGAATTATGCTTGGAGAGATCGAGAAAGTGAAAGATAAAATAAATCCTATTAGGATGATGGCTATTTAACCTTTATTTAACCAGGTAAGTTGACCAAGAACAATTTCTTATTTACAGCAACGACCTAGGAGTAATTAGGGTGAAGTGTCTCGCCCAAGGACACAATAACATTTGGCTCAGTCGGGAATCGAACTGGCAACGTTCTTGACATCTGACTCCCTAACCACTGAGCCATCTGCAACCCTTGTATATGGCCTATTGTTTTCATTAACCTATGTTAGGCATATTATTTAAATGAAATGGGTTAAATCAACTGATATTGAACAAGTTTTTTTTCTTGCCTTACACATTGATGTTAAACTACTTTGTTGAATTAAAATGATAGTTGTTGTGAACTGAAAGTTCAAAGTGTGCTTTGTCTGCACTATTTGTATTAAGTGACTACATACAACTCTGAAAAAATAAAAGACCACTGCAAAAAGTAGGTGTTTTAAAGAGTAAAATTAACATTTGTTTGATTCCACAAATTAATGATATTTCTCACAATTTCTAAATAAAAAAATGTCATTCAGAATCAGAGCATTTATTTACAGAAAATGCCAAATGGTCAAAATAACAAAAAAGGTGCAGTGATGACAGACCTTGAATAATGCAAACACAATTGGTTCATAATATCTTATACACAACACAATACTAAAGTTAACTTGGGAAGAGTTCAGAAATCAATATTTGGTGGAATAATAAAAACTGTATAACAATAATAATTGTATTTCATGCATCATGCTCTCCACCTGTCTTTCAAATTGATGTTGGGTCACTTTATGCCACTCCTGTCTAAAAACAAAGCAGCTCGGCCTTGTTTGATGCCTTGTGACCATCCATCTTCCTCTTGATCAATTCCAGAGGTTTTAAATGGGGTTGATTTAAGAAACATTTGCAGTGGTCTCTTATTTTTTTCCAGAACTGTATATCATGAACTTGATCTGTGTTTTAGCAACCTACTAGCTACAACCCGTTCCAATAAGGCAATATCCATAGCTAGAACATTTTTCTTGCTAGTTGCAGTTATTACACGTAATTTGTTGGTGTGCGTTGAAACTGTTGGTCCCACCAAAGTGTGCAGTGTCATGAAAATGTTTGGGAACCACTGCAGTAAACTACTACTGAAACACAATTCCTCCTCACTCTAGTGCCACAAACTAAAGTACGTTTATATTACACAAAAATGTACACTTGGGACAGGGTTTGTGGTGTTTTTCATACAGCTACAACACCAGACGGCAAATAAATTGATAGGTAAATTAAAAAACAGGTAATGGTACCTACCTAACTAGCTACAATATCTACAAGCTAACTGCTCCTAGCAATTTCGCTTGACTAACGTGAGCTAGCTACTATCAACAAAGGGTTTGAACACAGCAAAATAACATTCATAGCACGGATCATTGTTCACTAAACCGTACTTCTGTCACAGTAATGTTGAATGAAATTAAAATAATGATCTCACCAACACCAGCTTGTTTTCTACAAAAGATCAAATCTGGATGATGTTTAGCCATTCTTGGTGAACGCAGGGCATGCGATGGCTATGTTGAACTTTCAACTTTGACCCACAGAGACACAAATGAACTTTCAACTTTTTATTTTCTTGTTGTTGTTTCTTCATAGTCAGATCAATTTATTGGTGATTATTATATTTACATTAATCATGATTATGTTTGTAGTATTATTATCCGGTTAAATACCAAGTATAAATATTCATGTAAATCGTACAGAATTAATCACAGGTTTGTTGCCGCTAATCACAGACATTTTCTTACACCAAGGTAAAATGTTTGTCAGTCATACAGCACTTTTGGAAAATAAAATATACCTTAAATAACTCTCTAAACAATTATCCATTAGCGCAGGAATCTTTATTTTGTACACAACGTCGTACATGCGTTAAGTTTGACTCCAAAGACACGCGACGTTGACACCAGAGATCATAGAGATTCTCAAAAAAAGTGTTCCTCAATGGAAAACTGCCATCTCGTTTCAAATCATGCCGAGAAAGACCAAATAATGTCATATCTAGCCGATTTGCACATGGGCAGGCAGTCGATAAACACACCTTTCATATGCACATGTTTAAAAAATAATAATTCTTATAGGTCTACCAAATGGCTGCCCGGAAGTCTCGTGATGTTGCATATCTGGGATTAAATTATCTTTGTTGATAACACAAAACCTGACGTCACTTCTGCTCGACACATCTTTGTCAGTGAACAAAATGGCGACCTACTGTCTTACAGTTGCCCGGCTCCGGGTAAGTGAACGTTTTTACAGATTTTATCTCGTTTTTGTGATATACATGTGTGAAACATTACTCTCAAATAGAAGCAAACGCATTTGGTGTGGACGTTATTTATAGGTCTACGGATTGTTTGATAAAATACGGTGAAATTCTTACCGACCGTCCAGGTCATCATGCCCTGTCTGACTTGCCTCGAACATCGTTAACTGCGCGTGACAATCTATATTCCATCATGAGCTCAAGCTTGTCATTGACACGTACTGTACAAGGCAACTCAAATACATTTAAAATAAACGTGTCCAAATGTAATATGTCATCCTTTTCTACCTATCATGTCCCACTAGGTCGCCTATGTTAGCAAGGTTAATACAAGGTTAACAGATACACCTAACAGTACCTGCAGAATATAACTCGCTGACCAGAACAAAACTAAATCAATGGTGTCCCCCGACGAGGACTGGTGTGGAATGGTGGTTATTAACGTTTTGTGACTTTGCCGTGAACGTCAAATGGAATGCTTAGCCTTATGCTAAATGACAGATCGTTTTTACAGCTGTATGATAGGATATCATTTTGACGTTTTTGAAGTGCTTCAGTCGTCATATAGAACAATAAGCCAAGATTTTGCGAAACATGCGAATATATAAAACAATAGTCTCAAACTTCAGTTTCTAAAGCATAATGTAATTGTTTTGCTTCCTATACCATTGAGTGACTGACAGCACCACCTTGGTGACATTGAGAGTCACACAATCTGTCAAGTACTTCAACTGTCCGAGTTCGAAGTAATACTTCTATAATCTTAATTTAGAAAGTAAGAATCACAGGGAACAATGCGTTCAAGTGTATCGATTTATCACATTGTTATTTATACTGACACAAAAACATCCAACCATGTCATAAGAGGAAATTCTTTCAACATGATTAGACATGTGAACACGTGGTTTTGTTTTTATTAGAAATGCATCAGATATATCATCTGCATAATAAAGTTGGATTTAAACATGCTTTATGACATAATCTAATCTATGGAGATAGATATCTCAGAATCAATACTTTCAATGGGATCCTATTTGATAAAATATTACAGCAAATCTAATTTATTGGTTGTAAATGACATTGTTAGTACAAAACAACAAAATGGGATGTTTATTAACAAAGTTAGTTGTGACCATTGTGTTAAAATTTGTGCTCCTCAATTAAGCATTTAGGAATTAAAACTTGGTAAAAGGCTAATTAACTGGAATTTAAAAACAGATCAGTCTTACCAAGGTTGCTGCAAAATAATTGACAATTAAGGTTGGTATTTAACCAATACAATCTCTTCCCAGTCAATGCTGACATCTATGGCACCACATGGAAGAGAAATGTTAAGTCTTGAGAAGGAAAGTAATTTCTTTACACAAAAGCATTGCTTATCAGTTGGGATAGAGTACCAACATTTTTTCAAAAGATGGACTTTTGGCAAGCAGTCTGAGACTTCCAGGCCGTCCACAGTTAACACCTCGAGGTGAGCGTTTTGTCCTAAGAAGAGTTGAGGAAACTGGGGTGACCGTTTCACGTGACGTGATACAACTTCTGCTGGAGGAGTGGCATGCAAAAGTTTTGTCCACAAAGGAAGACACTGCTTAAGACCATGCACAAAACAGCCTCTTTAGCATTTCTCAGAGCCCATGTTGACAAAAAGAATATTTGGGACTACAAACTTTGGTCAGATGAGACAAATGTTCTTTTTGGAACTGATGGCATCAGTAAAAAAATACACTTCCTGCATGGATTATGCTTAAAATCATTCAGCACGTTGACAATGTTCTCTCCTCACTATTTTTACTATAATTTCTTTCCAGAGAAATCTTATAAAATTCTGAAAAAGTATGCAAAACATGGAGCTAAGTAACAAGACACTAAACGTATTAGGTTTTTGTCCAATGTTCAAGAGATTATTGTTTTGGAATGTTATAACACTACTGACATTCCAGAAAATTTAACCTTCACTCCAAATAAGTTGCCTCTTTTTAGCAAACTAAACAAAAAAGAAGCCATTTGTAATTTAACAGTCTATTGTGAATTATTGGCTTTTTTATTGCACTAGCAAGCTTCTATGTACTCTCACCTTAGCAGCAGTTGATATTCTTCAGTCCAGCTGTTGTAAAGTTGCGGATGACATTTCTCTTGTAATGTTCAATCTTTTTTTTGTAGTTTACAGATTGCCCTCATCAGAACAAATAATAAAATGTTAATATTTTTCATATTTTAATAAAACACATCCATACTGGTTAATGGCTAAAATTGGCCAAACCAATACATTTGTTCGGCTCTAAATATATTTCCCTAAAATCGCAACTAAGTCTATTTTCCAAATTGTATAGTTCTTCATCACCCAAATATGTTATTGGCCCAAATTATTTTAATGTACAGGTTTTTTCAGTGTTAAATGATCTGCCTCCAGGTGGCCCTGGGCCAGGGTGCACGGCGCCTGCACGTATCTGCTGCCTTTAATGCAAAAGCCAATGTGTCCATGAGCCGCTTTGAGCCCACAAACTACGTCAACTATGAGCAGCTCAGCCGAAATGTCAACATTGTGCGCAAGAGGTCAGTCTACTCTTCCATTGTTTACACTATAACATTTCACTCCATACTTACAGTAGGTTATCTGGAAAGATTGGTGGATGGCCTTTTCTAGCCTGCTGCCAATTTTCTGACTTCATTCTCCTGCCAAAGCAATAATGGGACTGCAACCCAGTACTTTTCTAATTAGTGTCAACTGTACTATTAAAACTATTTATAACTAATGGTCACTTCCAGACTCAACCGCCCCCTCACCCTCTCAGAGAAGATTGTCTACGGCCATCTTGATGACCCTGTGGGGCAAGAAATCTCCAGGGGCCGTACATACCTGCGTCTCCGGCCAGACCGGGTGGCCATGCAAGACGCCACGGCCCAGATGGCCATGCTGCAGTTCATCAGCAGCGGCCTGCCCCAGGTGGCTGTTCCCTCCACCATCCACTGTGACCACCTGATCGAGGCCCAGATTGGTGGAGCCAAGGACCTGGCGAGGGCAAAGGTGAGATGGCTGGGAAAGCTTGGACTGGAGAATGCAGCCACGACAATGGGTAGTAATATTTTGCCTTTGTCTCATTGGTCCTCAGGACATTAATGCAGAGGTATATAACTTTCTGGCCAGCGCTGGAGCAAAATATGGAGTTGGCTTCTGGAAACCAGGCTCTGGCATCATCCATCAGGTATTGCAACAAGGATACTTTGAAATGACACATTTTATTTATTAAATGCTTGTGTATTGCTGAAAATGCAATGAGCACACTCACTTGATTATAGCTAATGTCCCTCAGAAAATTATTTCTTTCAAATGTTTATGAATGGATATCCAGGATGTCATTATACATTCACATGATTTTATGTGCACTTAAATGTCTGTTTTTTTATTGGTACCAATTCTGACCGTCATCTCACTCTTCCAGATCATCTTGGAGAACTACGCCTACCCAGGGGTGTTGCTGATTGGCACAGATTCTCACACCCCCAACGGTGGTGGGCTGGGCTCCGTCTGCATCGGGGTGGGAGGGGCAGACGCTGTAGATGTCATGGCTGGCATCCCTTGGGAGCTCAAGTGTCCGAATGTAAGTTAGATTCCCAGTTTGATCCACCTTTTTCCTTTTCCCCGTCCCAGTGTAGTACAGCAGAGTAAAGCAAACTACGTCAGCCTCCCTGAACCATGTTGTCCTCCGGTCCCATGTCAGGTGATTGGTGTGAAGCTGACAGGCAAGCTGTCGGGGTGGACATCCCCCAAGGATGTGATCCTGAAGGTGGCTGGGATTCTGACAGTGAAGGGGGGTACTGGAGCCATCGTGGAGTACCACGGACCTGGAGTTGACTCCATCTCCTGCACAGGTCAGATTTTTTTAAAGACCTGGGTTACTGCTGCCCAGTGTTGCACACTGTTACAGTCAGTCTTACTAGCATGGTGACCAGCTGTCCTCATTTACCACTGCTCTAGTCATTCTATGGATGGGCTAAAGACCATTGTCCCCAATCACCAGTGTTCACTGTCAAGTCATATTTTACTACAATTTGTTGTAAAAAAATACTTTGTTAACCTACAGCATGTTGTGTGTTTCAGGAATGGCCACTATCTGCAACATGGGGGCTGAGATTGGAGCCACAACCTCTTTGTTCCCCTACAACCACCGCATGAAGACTTACCTGGAGAAGACCAACCGCGGAGGTCAGTCACCTAACGTCAGCAGACACGTCCGTCTGGCAGGCTGATGTCCTGTGCTGAATGTGTTCCGACTGGCACCCTGTTCCCTACCTCTGGAAAGTTGGGCATTTCATTTGAAGACAATGTTTTATTATTATATTTTTCCAACTTGTCCCTTTCCTCGTCCTGTCAGAAATCGCAGCCTTGGCTGACGAGTACGCTGACCTACTTGTTCCGGACCCAGGCTGTGAGTACGACTCGGTCATCGAGATCAACCTGGATGAGGTGAGTAGCCTCCTTAGCTTCTTCTGTCTCACGCATGCATTATTTCCTTCAACCTGACGTGTCTGTCTTCATCTCTGTCAGCTGAAGCCCCATATCAACGGCCCCTTCACCCCTGACCTGGCCCACTCCATTGCAGACATTGGTGCCACGGCAGTGAAGAACAGCTGGCCCCTGGAGGTCAAAGTGGGTCAGTTCAGCCTTCAGATCCTTTTTATTTCTCACCAACTTGTCTCTGTTTGGATCTGTTAAGTATATATATCTTGCTTTAGCCTTCTACTTGGATTGGAGCTTTAATTGAAATATAAAAATAGAGTCTTTGTCTCAGGTCTGATAGGCAGCTGCACAAACTCCAGTTATGAGGACATGGGCCGATCTGCCTCTGTGGCAAAACAGGCCTTGGACAAGGGGCTAAAATGCAAGGCTGCGTTCACCATCACCCCTGGGTCCGAGCAAATCAGGGCCACCATCGAAAGAGATGGATATGTGAGTCTCTGGGCACAGAGATGGGGAGGGGTTTATATAACCAGCTATTAATGGTGCTGTCTATCTCCTATGTTAACACTGGCTCATTGCTGTTTTCTACTTAAAGGACATAAGTATTTAAAAGGGAGCAGAGGCCCTACTAAATTGTCTGTGGCTAGCCACTCCTAAATGGGATGAACACATGTACTGTTTGCTGTCCTCTAGGCCAAAATCCTCAATGATGTTGGTGGAATGGTCCTAGCCAACGCCTGTGGACCCTGCATCGGACAGTGGGATAGGTAATATAGAAAGTAAACGCATTCCGCTATGCCAATCCTGTTAATTTTGGCACGAGTCTCTACTGGCCCCAGTCTCTGTTAGAGCACTGCATCATGTAGGGAGCCGTGTTGTTGGATGCGTCAATAGTGTTTTGTCTGTTGTTTAGGCGTGACGTAAAGAAGGGAGAGAAGAACACGATCGTCACGTCCTACAACAGGAACTTCACAGCCAGGAACGACGCCAACCCAGCCACGCACGCCTTCGTGGCGTCCCCAGAGGTACCGTTAGGATGCTGACTGTATCACATTCAACTGTTTGTTGTAGCATTATTGTTTATATAGTCTAACATTTGCTTGTTCACCACACCCTGGTTCTCCTCCAGATTGTCACGGCTCTGGCAATTGCAGGAACCCTGGCTTTCAACCCTGAGGTTGACTACCTCACAGCCGCCAACGGAGAGAAGTTCAAGCTTGAGCCCCCCAACGCAGATGAGCTGCCCACAAAAGACTTTGACCCTGGCCAGGACACCTATCAGCACCCACCCGCTGAGGGCGGAGCTAATCTGAAGGTGGAGGTCAGCCCCACCAGCACCCGGCTGCAGCTGTTGGATCCATTCGACAAGTGGGCTGGAGGAGACCTGGAGGACATGCAAGTCCTCATTAAGGTCAGGGGTCAAAAGGCAAACTTGGGTCTGTTCAGGAGGATGCAGCGTTCCTAAACATTTTAGATCTGTACTTTGCCACTGATAATGCTTACAGAAGGAACTATCCTTCCTAAGTTGTTCCATTGTCACCTCACTCTGTTTCCAGGTGAAAGGGAAGTGCACCACAGACCACATCAGCGCCGCAGGTCCCTGGCTCAAGTTCCGTGGTCACCTTGACAACATCTCCAACAACATGCTGATTGGAGCAGTCAACATCGAGAACGACGGCATCAACAAGCTCAAGAACCAGCTGACCGGAGAGTACGGCGGTGTGCCCGACGTCGCCCGCCACTACAAGGTAAGCAGTCTGGATAAGGAAACACAAATTTTTCAGTCGTATGTCCTATTGAAGGTTTGCTTGTCTCATTGTAAGAAGCTCTTTTATGGCAGACCTGCATTTTTAACAGGGCTGATAAACATTTCAAATTATTTAGCAGACATGTTTGAGAAGAGCAAGTTACGGTGGTTTGTGTTCATTTTCATATTTTCTTTATAACTAGACAGTTGTCCATGACTCTGTTGAGAATGCATGGTGATATGTTTGCCTGACCCTCCACCTGTCTCCCAGGCTAACGGTTTACCCTGGGTTGTTGTGGGAGATGATAACTACGGCGAGGGGTCCAGCAGGGAGCATGCTGCTTTGGAGCCAAGACACCTTGGAGGGAGGGCCATCATCGTCAAGAGCTTCGCCAGGATCCACGGTAGCACATGACAGACACCCTGTCTCTCTAGAAAATGTCTGCCGCTTTGCTTCCCTTTTTCTAACTTAATTTTCGACCTCCAACTAACACTGGTTCCGTCCTGGCTGCAGAAACCAATCTGAAGAAACAGGGTCTGCTGCCCCTCACCTTCCAGGACCCCGCAGACTATGACAAGATCCGCCCAGACGACAAAATCTCAATCAAAGGATTAAAATCATTCTCCCCGGGAAAGGTGAATTGAAACTTAAACTCGGTCCGTAGATATTGTACCCATAATTAACACATTTACCAATCTTAGTGAAAATTCACTACTGTCTCAGAGCTTATTTGCATCCCTCCATTTTAGGAGTGTATTTTCTAGGTGAGGGTCTCTTAGTATTTTACTACGCCAGCTGTCTTAACAGTGTTTCTTCTCACTCCAGCCCCTGTTGGCTGTAGTGAAGCACAGTGACGGGACAACAAATGAGTTCCAGCTCAACCACACCTTCAATGAGACTCAGATTGAATGGTTTCAGGCTGGCTCCGCCCTTAATAGGATGAAGGAGCTCCAGTAGACGAGCGGGGAAAGAGGATGGCGATGAAGAGGAGGAAGAGCACCAGATGCAGGGGCCTGGGGGGGTAGTACATGGGTCTGGGGGAGAGGGGGCCTGTTTAAAAAAAAGATATGGGCTGTCTGTCTCTATACTCTTGATTTGCTTCCTTTCCATTGCCACTGATCAGAAATGAATATAGTATGCCAGATGACTTCATTTTACTCAATCAGTGATATTGAGGGAAAAATGTTATGAGGAAGCCAATGATGTACTGAGATGTGACCAGTAAGTTCATCTCCACTGTATAGACAAGTCATACACAGATGATACTTTACTTCAAATGTAAGATACTGGGGTCAAGCTTACAGAACAGATAGCAGGAAAGCAAACAGTAAGTCAAGCATGAATGTTGCAGTGTAGATATTGTATACGAATAAAAGCTTGGCACCAATTTTCTTTCTCACACACACGCTCACGCTCAAAGCGGTCAATGGCAGCTCTTCGGTTTTGCCTGCTGTTCAAACAGATTGGTGACGGTTCATCCTCAGTCCATCCAAATGCTGCTTGCTTATCTTGTGTCTGTGTAGAACTGTTTCTGTGTCAGCTTGAATGAGATGCGGTTTGGCGCATGTGCCTGCTGTGCTTCATAAAGAATGGAATACATACAGGCTCTGTAATAAACTTGTCTATACATGGTTTAGCTCTATCACACAACTCCTCTCAATCCCACCATCAAATCTTCTGTTGTTTTTATTTCAGAATAATCTCAAACCATTTTTTGATAGATTCAATGGTATTTTATTCTCTCTGATATCAAAGATGTGCATTAAAAGAAATGGGTTCTCCTTTTTTTAATGATGGTCTAATGGAGAACTGTGTTAATTTGACTTCCAGACTTTTACAGTTCTTTGTGTATTTCTGTGTGCCCTTTTTTGTAGGGTTATGAGAGGACCTAGAGTTTGTCCTCATCAGGTCATTTTGTCATAAGAAACTCCAGATTTTTGTTATATTATCTCTTTGTCTAGGACTAATACACCAGTGAATCAAAGCTAGGTTTAATATATGTAACACTCCCAATTCATAGTAATGTATTAATATCTCTCACAAACACACTAGCTAAATCTGCAAAGTGCAACTCCCACCAAATCCATATACATTTAAATATTTTTCTCTTCCCTTGTTTATTTCTGTATTCCATTACATGAGTGCTATTCAGTGGTTGTAAAATAAATATACATTTCAGAAAATATCCCGTGTGTGTTCAACTTTTGATTGGTTTTAATTGCATAATCTCAATCTGAAGATTAAAAATTTACAAGACAACTAGAAGTTTAATGTTAAATTATTTGACATGCAAGATTAATGTTTACCATTTATTGGACATATATAAGAGCTTATGATAGGTACATATCGTCATTTACAAGAGCGAACTTCAACAAAATATAGAAAGTAGCACCTGCTACAGTATGTTTATTGTTACAGAGTAAACTGCCGGATCCCCGCCCAGTTTCCTCTTAAATTTGTCCCCTCAACATCCATACAGAGCAGCTTGCATGCAGACAACCAAGCGATAGGTTTTCTCAACACGTCTAGTGTAATATTTATTTATATAATTATTGTTATATAAGCTCAGGACTCCAGAAATCTCCACATTTGACTGAAAACAGCTTGACTTCTACGGTAAGCGCTCGACAAATCAAAAGCTATTATACTGATGATAGTGAGCAGATGGGTTATATTTTCTTATCAGAGCATATTTTGTCAAACTTACCAATCTAAGTGACCTGTTTATGTAAACTTAAATATATTTTACGTAGGCAATTCAAGTCGCTTATTCATGGTTTATCATTTTGTAATTTTTATGTATTCTGTTGTCTGAGCTGGTACACGAGAACGTTCTGGAATCAAGATGTGAGTGAGTGGGAGAGATGAGAGCCTATGCATGGTTGTTTAACCGCTATTCGACAGCTGTTAAAGCTTGGGCATTTTAAAGTGAAAAACTATTAGACACATCAAAAGCCGACAAAAAAGCAGCGTATATGACCTGTGTGTGTGAGTAGTGTTTTGAAAATGTACGTGTCTCCCATGCTAATGATGCTGATGAAGAAAATCTCTCACAGTGCCCTGCTGAATTTGGGAGGTTCAATGTGAGTTGAGGACAGTCTTTGTCTAGTTAAAGCCGTCAGTAGCGCTCCAAAACCGACTCATTTTACAGCCTGTAATCCAATTATGTCCTTAGATTTACAGTCACTTTAACTGTAAAAAGGCTAATTATTGCCAGTCTATAAAGTAGTGTATAACTTTTATAGTCGTGAAATATCATATACTAGATTTCCCATTTTAATGTCTGTATGAAACTAGAACTAGGCTATATAGGTCAACTTTCCATTGTCAACAAACCCTGGCACCTTTGACACATGGATGGGAGACAGTAAGAACCAATACACACAATCAGTCAGGAATGCCAAAACTAGCTTTTTTAAACAAAAATTCACAACCTGTAGCAATAATTCCAAAAAGTTCTGGGACACGGTGAAGACCATGGAGAATAAGAACTCCTCCTCCCAGCTGCCTTCTGCTCTACGACTAGGCAACACTATCACCACAATCAAAACTGCCATAGTTGATCATTTTAATAAACATTTTGGTATGGCTGGCCATGCGTTTCACCGGGCTAACCTTACCCTGGCCACTGGCCCACCCCCGGTTGACAGTTCCCCACTCTATGCAGTACCATCCCCTAGCCTACCTAATTTCTCCTTCACCCAAATTCAATTAGTTGATGTCCTGAGAGAACTGCAAAAGCTAGACCCTTTTAAATCTGCTGGGCTAGATAATCTGGACCCGTCATTTCTAAAGCTCTCTGCAGCAATCATTGCAGCTCCCATTACTAGCCTATTCAACCTCTCTCTCTCGTATCCTCAGAGATCCCGAAAGGCTGGAAAACAGCTGCAATCATCCCTCTTTTCAAAGGGGGGGACACTCTCGACCCTTACTGTTATAGACCATATCCATCCGGCCCTGTCTCTCTAAAGTCTTCGAAAGCCAGATTAACAATTAGATTGTTAAACATTTAGAATCCAACAGCACACTCTGCTAGCCATGGCTGCACCTCTGCCACACTCAAGGTCTTAAACGATATCACAAATGCCATTGATAAAACACACTACTGTGCCGCTGTTTTTATTGACCTAGCCAAGGCGTTCGACTCAGTCAATCATCACATCCTTATTGGTAAACTCCGCAACCTTGGCTTTTCCAATAACGGCCTCGACTGGTTCACCAACTACTTCTCTGACAGGGTTCAACATGTCAAATCTGAGGGTCTCTTGTCTGGACCTATGGATGTCTCTATGGGGGTGCCACAGGGTTCGATTCTTGGGCCGACACTTTTCTATGTATATAAATGATGTTCCTCTTGCCTCCGGTGACTCTCAGATTCTCCTCTATGCAGGTGACACCATCCTATACACATCCGGCCCTTCATTGGACTCTGTATTAACTAACCTCCAAAAGAGCTTAGACTCCATTCAACATGCCTTCTATAACCTTCAACTGCTGTTAAACCCCACCAAAACTAAATGCATGCTTTTCAACCGCACACTTCCCATACCCGCCAACCTCACTAGCATCTCCACTCTGGATGGGTCCAAACTGGAATATGTGGACACCCGCAAATATCTAGGTGTCTGGTTAGATTGTTCACTCTCATTCCAGCGACACATTAAAACACTCCAATCTAAAATACAATCTAGAATTGGCTTCTTATTCAGAAACAAGGCCTCCTTCACCTATGCTGCCAAAAAGACCCTGGTAAAAATGACCATCCTTCCAATCTTTGATTTCGGGGATGTCATTTACAGAACTGCCTCCACCTCCCTTCTCAAAAAGCTAGACGTACTCTATAATAGTGCTATTCGATTTGTCACCAATGCCCCATTTAACACCCACCACCAGGGGCGTCGGACTGGGGGTAAAACCAATACTGATTACCAGGGCCCAAGGGGAGAGAGGGCCCTTGAAAAGTCTGGAATATATTGTATTTTACCTGGATGGGGGCCCATCAGGACTGCCTATGCATAGGGCCCAGGATTTTGTGCTACACCCCTGCCCACCACTGTGACCTATATGCATTAGTGGGCTGGCCCTCATTACACACTCGGCGCCTGACCCACTGGTATCACCTAATTTACCAATCAATCCTAAGAAACCCCCCCCCCTTACCTGAACTCACTCCTCACCATTGCCTCACCCTCCCGTAATCTGCGCTCATCCAGGTACATCTCCCTGATCACTCCTGAAGCCCACACCTCTCTTGGCCGAAATTCATTCCAGTTCGCCGCAGCTAATGACTGGAACGAGCTACAGAAGACTCTGAAACTTGTGACCACTGTCCCCCTCACTTCCTTTAAATCACGACTATCAGAGCTTCTGCCTAACCACTGCACCTGCTGACCCCCCCCTCCTTCACATGTGCACTACCTTTCCCTATCTGATCCACTACCGTAGCATTTTGCCAAATAAGCACCTCTGTATATACTGACTTGAACAGTATTTTATTTTTATATATATATATATATATATATATATATATTGAATATATTATTCACCAACTGTTATTTGCACTGTTACCATTTGCACAGTCATACTAGTGTTAACTTATTCATTGTAGTTGCCTGCCACCTTGTATAATAATTCAATCTACCTCTGAATCTTTGATTTCTTTGCACTAATTGTACATGTACTTACATCTACCTCGTTAAATTCTGACTGTATTTTTTATCTTTATTCTTACCCTACCCTTTGTGTAATTCTTGTGTATTTGTATTCGTGTAACACTGTCTGTACTTGCACCTTTTTGCTTTATCTTGGCCAGGTCGCCGTTTTAAATGAGAAATTGTTCTCAACATGCCCACCTGGTTAAATAAAGGTTAAATAAAAAAAAATATAACATTTTATTCTTTCAAAAAGCTTTGGATAATGATTACACCACTGTTTACCAATAAAGCACTGCCTGTTTTTTTTTGTAGGTCATTACTAAACGTCCCTAAACCCTTGTCGCCACCCTGTCTCAACCTCCTGTCAATAAAGGACAGCCTCCAGTCTTAAACATGCAGACAGCTATATTTACTTGGAGCCACTTGAGCGAGAGAGAGAGAGAGAGAGAGAGAGCTCTTTAGGGGTGGGGTCTGACACTCATTTATCTCATTTATATTTGGTTGTATTTCTCTAAATGACACACAAGTGCTCTGAGTGACTAAATAATTGGATATTGTCTTGGGATCTTTGCGTCGTAAAGAATCTGATGGTTTTGCTGCTTCAATCTGTTCAAAGCACTTGACATCTGAAAATGGTGTAAGAACTACTTCATAATTGCACCCTCTATCTGACTGTCTGGGCGATTAAACATAATAATAATGTATTATGCCAAATCAGATCTAACCCTCTTGGCAAAGCTTAATTATAGAGCTGTGGACTGAGATGTTTTCAAAGCCATTTTTGAGGACCTTCTGTATTTTTTTACATTTCTATTTCTCTCTCCTATCTCCTTCCAGAAATCCACCAAGCTTCTCCGGTTTCAAAACACCACCACTACCAAGCTACATCGCCATGTCCGCAGTCTAGGCCTGCCTCCTAAGCTGTGACCCATCCCAGGCTGAGGAAGCTTCTACCATGGAGCTCCAAACCGCCAGCGGGACGCACACAGCGATCGCTGATCCAGACCCCTCGTCCCCATCCGATCCTTCACTCAGCTCTCCTCGCTCCGCCCTCTCCCTGTCCTTCCCCTTTCTCAGGGAGGGTAGTCGGTTATGGGAGAGGGAGAGAAAACCCCCCCTGATGCCAGGCGAGCTGCCCAGCCCTCTGCCTACCAAACGGACCCGCACGTACTCAGCGTGAGTACTGACAAACTGTGGTGTAGTTTAGTGTGTGTTTAAGTGACCCTAAATGTGAACTGCAATGCTCTGTTCACTACTAAGAATCTAGGCAGACATTTTGGATGGAAGTCATTAGATTGTTCAAGTTTGGTTTATTGTCACATGTACAAGAGATATTATGCCACGGTGCAGCATGCAGCTATATTAGTAAAACTATAAAGGTCTAAAAGTATATACAATAAGGTATAAAAGGTAACAGGAGTGTAACACATTTTATGCAGTCTACATACTGTATTAACATTACCCCCAGAATCAATCACTGTGTTTGATAAGTTATTAATCAATAGTGTTACTGAATGATAATGAGCAGATTTTGAGCATGGGTTAATTGTCCTTTTTTCTCCTGTGTGCCTCCCTCAGTACGGTGCGGGCCAGATCTGGCCCAGTGTATAAGGGCGTGTGTAGAACGTTCTACAGGTCTCAGGGTCACGGCTTCATAAAGCCCTCAAATGGTGGAGAGGACATATTCGTACACATCTCAGAGTGAGTCTGTCTGACTAATGAATATATCTGGCGACTGTATGTTCATCTCACGCATGATCTGACTAAAGGCTTCCGTGTTGGAAGAGCATTGCAAAATTTTTCAGGGGAAAAATCTGGGAAAAAAGAAGAGAAAAAAGAGAGAAAAAAGAAATAGGACAACGGCTTGGATAAATACTAAAACCTAAACTATCGCTTTAAATTTGATAAAATGCGTAGCTGAATAATGCATGTAAGTGGCAATGTTTGTTGTTGTGAATTCTAATTTAAACGTACATTTCCTTGACCTTAAGTGGTCTCCATTGTCATATAATAATTTCCGTCCCTCTCCCTTATCAGTATTGATGGAGAATATGTGCCTATGGAAGGTGACGAGGTCACATACAAAGTCTGCCCGATCCCCCCCAAGAACCAGAAGATCCAAGCGGTAGAGGTTGTAATCACCCACCTGGCTCCTGGAACAAAGCATGAGACATGGTCTGGACAGATCATCAGCTCCTAGATCTTCACTCAGAATTGGACATGGGGTGGCCACTAAAGATTGGAAGAAGCACCGAGAAGTAAAAGCAGAGAATCGGAGTAAAGGTAGAAAGAGATGGTACAAGCATTCTAGAGAGGTGAAGGGGGAGAATGGAGGAAAACGGGCACTGGGAGCCATGGAGGGAGTGCAGAAGTCCCTGTGGGGTTGTAATGTGGTATAAGACTTAAGATGGTGTTCAGTAGGTTTCAGTTGGAATGCAATCAGGAAAAGTCAAGTATTTAAATTAAGAAAAGGTGTCAGGATTATTTTAGATTAAAGATGAAATGTACTATTTAAAAATATTGATATTTTGTTATTTGTTTCATAAGTTCACTGTTGATAAGACTGGTTTGCTATTTCATCAGTCAAGTTGAACAAATATACAGCTTTCTGCATTCAGCATTATACTGGCTGTATTTTGAAAGTAGTATATTTTGAAAGTGGAATTGCTGGCATGTTAACCATCTATTGTAGGGAACGTATCAACAGTGAACTAATAAAACAAATACCCCAAAAAGACGTTGTTACTTTTTTCTTTAATAATACACTTGTATAGAAAACTGTGAAGCAGTAAGCAACAAGCCTTGCTAATAATGTATATTATTTCTATTTATTGATTTTTTTTATTTTCCATTCTTTATGAAAAATATATTTAGTTATCGTTATTTAGACTATTTATAGAAAATGTTTCCAATATTGGCCTGGTCTAACCCATTGCACAATTCACTCTGATGATACTACCCTAGGGAAGCCTTCTCCATGTTGGAAAATGATTATCTTTGTAACACAGCGTATTATTATAACAGACTTAAACATTTTTTTTCTAGCAGTAAAATACATGTAATCTTAAACCTTTAAACATGTTAATATTGTTTGACAAATGTGCACAGTGTTGTCCGTATTTAATGGATATTTCATAGTCTCATCCTTTCATCAGGCAATTTTTTATGTATTAGCCTTTTGAAGACATTAGGCTTCTATGCATTAATACATGTTTAAGTTTTGCTATAATTTTAACTATGATATAGTATAGTAGTGTACTTTGGCTCCTTTTGTATGGTGGGAAACGGTTTACATTTGTATTGTGTTCAAGTGCAATATTTTTGTCTAATCACTGTGACTAAAAAACATTTCATTACGATAAAAAATTACCACTGAATTATTCACATACCTGTGGGCATATTTGTTGATTATTTGCATTATCTTTTCAAACATTGTTTATTAGCAATTATAAAGTTGCATAAAAATTGCTTATTAGAATGTTATGTAACAGTGATTGTGCATTAGAGAACAGAGAATATACACTGCGTTCCAAAATATTATGCAAATTATATTACACAGATTTTTCTAAATAGTCGATGCAAATGACAGTCAGTATATAGTAATTTTGAAGTCACCAACCGTTAAGGCATAAGTTGAATTTCATTCAACAAACCACCCAATGAAATTATAATATTTTTTTCAAAAATAATATACAAAATGCAGTGTTCCAAATTATTATGCACAACAGTTTCAAAACACTTTAAAGGTTGTAAAGAACTGAAAATGGTCATTTGTTGAATTTGCAGCATTTGGAGGTCACATTTACTGAAATCAAAAGCTATTTCAATCAAACACATCTTAACAGGGCATGCTACATGTTAACATAGGACCCTTTTGATATCACCTTCACAATTCTTGCATCCATTGAACTTCTGCTTGAATTTCTTTGCGAACTGCCTCCCACCCTTATTGATCTTTTGCTTGAGGATGCTCCAAAGGTTCTCAATAGGGTTGAGGTCAGGGGAGGATGGGGGCAACACCATGAGTTCCTCTCTTTTAATGCCCATAGCAGCCAATGACACAGAGGTACTTGTTAAGGACTTAGCTGTAGTTTCTATGAAAAATGACTGGAGTCTCAAGTTTCTTAATTTACACTTTACTGAACAAAGTGCACATATATACATGAGCAAACGTCCTGCATCACTAGTTTCATCTCTTCTTCCTTTTCTTTCATCTTTTCACAAGCTTCTTCTAACTTTATTTTCATCACCTGCAGCTATAGAAAACATTCTGCTACCGCCCTGTGGCCTGTATAAGTAACTACAACAATATTTTCTGCTAGTGTCACAAACACTGATTCCCCACTTACCATTAACTCTACTGTATGCTTTAACTATGTGAAGAATTACATTACTGAATAACTGTATGAGATTCTGCAACACGAACTCAAGATACAACAGTATTCTTTGCAGCATGAGATGGTGCATTGTCATGCATGAAGATGATTTTGCTATGGAAGGAACGGTTCTTTTTGTACCATGGAAGAAAGTGATCAGGCAGAAACTCTATATACTTTGCCAACATCATTTTTACACCGTCAGAGACCCTAAAGGGGCCTACCAGCTCTCTCCCCATGATTCCGTCCCAAAACATGACTCTTCCACGCCTTGCTGATGTCGCAGCCTTATTGGGACATGGTGGGCATCCACCAACCATCCACTACTCCATCCATCTGGATCATCCAGGCATGCACAGCACTCATCAGAAGACTGTTTGAAAATTTGTCTTCATGTATTTCTGGGCCCACTGCAACAGTTTCTGCTAGTGAGTATTGGTTAGGGGTGGCTGAATAGTAGGTTTATGCACAACTGCAAGTCTCTGGAGGATCCTACACCTTGAGGTTTGTGGGACTCCAGAGGCACCAGCAGCTTCAAATACCTGTTTGCTGCTTTATAATGGCATTTCAGCAGCTGCTCTCGTAACCCGATGAACTTGTCTGGCAGTAATCTTCCACATTTTGCCTTTATCTGCATGAACCGGTCTTTGCTCTGAATTAGCCAAAAATGTCTTCACAGTATGATTATCACACTTAAGTTTTCATGAAATATCGAATGTTTTCATACCTTGTATAAAGCATTGCACTATTTGACGCTTTTTCCGCAACAGAAAGATCCTGATTCTTTTCCATATTGCCGATAACCGGTGGCCTGCTTAATAATGTGGAACTTCCTTCTTAAGTAGCTTTCCTTTAATTTGGCTCACCTGGCAAACTAATTATCACAGGTGTCTGAGATTGAGTTCAGTAGCTGTTTCTCAATGTCAAGAATCCTTCCTTCGTAGGACTGGTCCTTCCAAGTCAGGTCCTTCAGAGGCTAGACGAGGCTCCTCCTTAGCATTTGGAGGACACGAAAAGGGAACAGGCTAGCAAGTGCACGTTATTGCGACAATACGTCAGTGAAAAGGTCCGCCTTTGGCGCTGCAATTCAACAGTAGACAGTAGCAATTTATACTGACATTTAAACATTAAACTTTACTTATACGTAGGACTGTTAAATGTACAGTAATATTAAACACTAAAGATTTTCATATTTTAAAGTGTATTGCCCCGTAATCGCTCCCACTGTCTCCACTAACATACGCTAATAATTTTTTTAACGAGCCGGAAAAGCTGTGCGCATAGTATTGTGGGTGATTTGGGAGCACAAAGGATACACATATGCATCCTTGACCGTCTATGGGAAATTCTCAGAATGAAGGACTCATTCCTTGGTTAAAATTCAGAGGATCCTTGAGATTGGAACAGTCCTTCCATGGACTTCGATGACGTAGCATCCTCGAAATTCTGGCTTCGGAGGATCCTTCCTTGACATTGAGAAAAAGCCTGTAATCTAAGATCCCAGAGACACAATACCATCCATGAGTTTGATTGAAAAACAAAATATTTAATGTTTATGACACATAATTGCAATTTGTATAATAATTTGGAACGTGGTGTATACTTATATATACAGTGCCTTGCGAAAGTATTCAGCCCCCTTGAACTTTTCGACCTTTTGCCACATTTCAGGCTTCAAACATAAAGATATGAAACTGTAATTTTTTGTGTAGAATCAACAACAAGTGGGACACAATCATGAAGTGGAACAAAATTTATTGGATATTTCAAACATTTTTAACAAATAAAAAACTGAAAAATTGGGCGTGCAAAATTATTCTTATTATTATACTTTCAGTGAAGCAAACTCTCTCCAGACGTTCAGTGAGGATCTCTATAACCTATAATGTTTATAGGTCTGCCACTTAAAAATAAATGATCCTTTATAGGGTTGGTAGATCAATGACGGATTAACGATTTGAGAGTTCACCCACTCCCCGCTGCAACATGATCTCACAGAATTCTGTGAAATGAACACAGACCCTTAACTTATACTGTCTTCTATAATTATAGAATTATAGAAGACAATAGATGATAGAAGCCAATCTACTATAAATAATCAGCACATTGTGTGTGTGTGTGTGTGTGTGTGTGTGTGTGTGTGTGTGTGTG